>JACATO010001444.1:0-2500 GCA_018389105.1 Nautilus pompilius
AACAAACCTCAGGTGAGGAACGTTTCATCCTCAGAAAGTCGTTCCAAGCATTTGTAACCACAAACTCTTTCCATCTTGGTTTATCATCTGGCTCCAGTTCCTGTAAGAGTTGCACTTTGTAAGCGTACAATCGCGAGTTCTTGTGTGGGCACTGTTGAACGTGGTAGCTCTAACTGTCCGGCAGCAGTACGGATGGCCTTTGTAGGAGAACGATCGATGTTTTTCTAGATGTTCTGGTCGTACACTCCTCCCTTTATCCAAAACTGTCCCTGTATCAATAAATTTTCTTGTGCCATGCAGGAATTGACGGTCGTGACGGTGGATCTCTTCCATACTTAGTTCTGTAGTTTCGCTGAGTCTGCGTATCCGATTTTGTTTCAATAAACCTGATACACACTGTGCCTTCTCTTGAGGAGTAGCCATTTTTATAGGGGTCCATTTAAGACTACCTATTTCATCAGCAGGGTACCTGAAACCACACGAATGTAAATGTGATTAAAAAAAATCGATAAACCACTGAGTACATTACAAACAAATTTGATTAAGATAATCGCATCAATTGCCTTTGTAATAATATTTTTTAAATTGTAAAGACACTTTATGGACAGGACACACCTGTATATATATATATTCACGGTGGTTGCCATCTGTTCTTAATTCCGAGAGGGGCGCTGTCAGTAAGTAGTACCCTGTCCGTCCACCCGGTGGTGCGTATTTCCGCCAATGACTCACGTCACGTCCCATCAGCGATGATTTTATAGGGGTTCATTTAAGACTACCTATTTCATCAGCAGGGTACCTGAAACACACGAATGTAATGTGATTAAAAACTTCGATAACCACTGAGTACATACAACAAATTTGATTAAGATATCGCATCAATTGCCTTTGTAATAATATTTTTAAATTGTAAAGACACTTTATGGACAGACACCCTACATATATATATATTCACGGTGGTGCATGCTGTTCTTAATTCCGAGAGGGCGCTGTCAGTAAGTAGTACCCTGTCCGTCCACCCGGTGGTGCGTATTCCGCCAATGACGTCACGTCTTCCATCAGCGATGACTAAGAGCCGAGATAGGCCGGTTACTGCCAGCTTTTATCTCCCCCCCCTCATCCCTGGAAGCAGCCAAAGCAGTTCTTGAGGAAACAAAACCTTTCACTAATCACGAATCTAAAAATCGCAGGAAGTAGGAGAATGGAGACTGTACGTACATCTCGTCGACTAAAGAAATTAATTCCTTGCTGCAGAAATACGGCGGCCCAACAAATGAGAGAAGCGGAATAAAGGGTAAAGGAAGCTAAGGGGGTCCGACATCTCGTTTAAATGGCAGCGAGTCTGGGAGTAGAAACCGTGGGTACCTCGACTACGCCTATAGATCTACCTGTTTCCTCCTTTCCGTGTTCCGCTTACACTTCACTTCGAGTGACTCCAGCATCCGAACGATACCTGTAAATCATTTTGCTTTTCTTTTAGCTGCTGCTGGTTTAATTATGTGCCGACCTGTGTCGGCTCTGCCCGCCATTAGACAGGGAGCCGAAGATCGTAAATTTACGACGGGCAACTGGTCCCGTCAGATTTACATCGTTTATACTGAGTAGATTTTCCAAATTTTGCCTCTCTGTCGGTTGGTTCATTCAGTTTTAAAATGACGAATTCCTGGAAACGACGGGTAGCAAATAAGAGGCCACATGAAAGATGGGAGATGACAGGGACTCCTCGTGTGCGTGTCCTGTGAATGTGTGTGTTCTGTGTTGTGTGTCTATGTGTGAATGCGTGTGTGTCTGTGTGTGTGTCTATGTGTGTCTGTCTCCGTGTGTGTCTGTGTGTGTGTGTGTGTGTGTGTGTGTTTGTGCGTTGTCTCTGTGTTTCTCTCTTTCACTGTATGTCTCTGTGGTGTGTCTCTCTCTTGTGTGTATGTCTGTGTGTGTGTCTGTGTGTGTGTGTCTATGTGTGAATGCGTGTGTGTCTCTGTGTGTGTCTTGTGTGTCTGTCTCCGTGTGTGTCTGTGTGTTGTGTGTTGTGTGTGTGGTGTGTCTCTCTGTGTTTCTCTCTTCACTGTATGTCTCTGTGTGTGTCTCTCTTGTTGTGTGTATGTCTGTGTGTGTGTCTGTGTCTGTGAATGTGTGTGTGTCTCTGTGAATGTGTGTGTCTCTCTGTGTGTGTGTGTATGTCTGTGTGTGTGCCTGTGTGTGTGTGTGTCTATGTGTGAATGCGTGTGTGTCTGTGTAGTTGTCTATGTGTGTCTGTCTCCGTGTGGTCTGTGTGTGTGTGTGTGTGTGTGTGTGTGGCGTGTGTCTCTCTGTGTTTCTCTCTTTCACTGTATGTCTCTGTGTGTTTCTCTTCTTTGTGTGTATGTCTGTGTGTGTGTCTGTGTCTGTGAATGTGTGTGTGTCTCTGTGAATGTGTGTGTCTCTCTCTGGTGTGTATGTCTGTGTGTGTGTCTGTGTGTGTGTGTGTCTATGTGTGAATGCGTGTGTGTCTGTGTGTGTGTCT
>JACATO010001444.1:7500-57097 GCA_018389105.1 Nautilus pompilius
CTGTTAGTAAGTAGTACCCTGTCCGTCCACCCGGTGGTGCGTATTCCTAAATTAAAGGGCCCTTGCCAGAGCGATGACCATCAACGCACTGGCCAGATCAGTTCCCCGCTATCCACACACGGGAATCTCCGGCTCCCCAACGAGGGAGAGGAATTGCCAGCGCGCCACGCTAGAAAGCCAACATCAGACGAAGGGAGAACCTGCCGCCATCCACTCACACACGTAATAAAACTTTTAACAAACGAAATACAGAACCCATCCACTCCTCCTCCTCCGGTTGGACATATTAAAAATAAACTGGCCTAAGCTCCCCCAACTAGTGTCTTAAGGAATATATAGAGAGAAAACTCTGTCTCGAGGGTCCAGCCTGGAAAAATCCTACCTCTCCTGCCGTATTTAGTACGGAGTTGGGTAGCCCGCCGATCTCAATAGGATGAGGTACAATAAAGCAAAACACAGGTCGAAACAACGCCTCACTCGTAAACAGCTGTGGCGGCCGGTCGTGGAACCGACCCAGCTCCTAACATACACACCCACAAACATTTTGCAACACCCCCCACCACCCCAACAAAGAGCCGAGATAGGCCGGCTACTGCCTGCTTTTATCTCGCCCCCTCCCCTCATCCCAGACCCTGGCCTTGCTGGTGAAGCAGTTCTTAAGGAAACAAAACCTTTCACTAATCACGAATCGAAAAATCCGCAGGAAGTACTGTCGCTCTCTCCGTCTGTCTCCGTGCACCTTTGCGTAATTTTAAAGTACCAAAATCCTGCTCAGTCAGGTCAGTCTACCCCAATCCTGTGTGACTTAAGCATGACGGAAGGAATCTCGCAGAACTTCTAGAAAATCCTTTTTTTTTAAAAAAAAAAATAACAACACTGTTTCAAGTGTTAAAAGACCTCAATTCCGGTTGGAAGGTAACTGGCCCTTTAAGTCACGCACGCAGCCTGGTTATGCAAAGCCAGAACTAGAAAGAGATTCCTTATGCATATTGTGCGCTTTGTAGATAAAAATAAACTCAACAGATTAAATTTTCTCACTGGAGTTAGATTTTACCTTTCAATGCTTATTTCGGTTTACAAAGTAAAGTTTACACGTCAACTTGTAAATAGCCAAACATCTAGAAAACGTCTGAGGAGGTAAGAGTTACACATTTTTCTTAAAGCATCAACTGTTTTCTTTTTGTTTCTTTAAATACTGCGCATGTAACAAATGCGAGAGGATACAGCAGAGGCCATAACTATGAATTAGCTAAAGCATGGATCGAGGTTTCGTGAATGTTATTTAGTGACAGAGTAGCGGATTATAATGGAGATTCTCTGCAAAGGCAATTAATAATGATGATGAAGTAGGTAATTTAAAAATCGTATTCATAATCATGTCTCTTTCTCTTCCTAGGAGGTGTTTCGCGATGGCTTCCATAATAAAATGTCATATCAGATTCTCTGTATATGAATGATGAAGCATTAAAAAATCTAAATCTTTGCCATATTTTAATTGGATAATTATTTTTGAGACCTTCAGATATTTCTTGCAACTGTGAAATAATAACGAAGTAAATAAATCGAAAACTCGTATTTATCCATCTTGGGAAAGTTGTATAAGCCAGGGTGGGTAATACTGAGTTAATTTGCTCGTATGGCAATAGTATAGCCCGCGAAACAAACCGTATCGTAAAATGGAATATGTAAATTACTTTCCAGTGGTAATTAACTGTCCCGGTGAAAGCCGTGGGAAGCTGGTTACCATAATCGCCTCATTTGCATGTCAAAGCCTCTCCGGCGTATAAGAGGCAGCGAGGCGGCGCCGATGGCGGGAGACCGTTCTTCTGTAAAGATGGCGCTGAGCTGCGGTGCCACCTGCATCAAATACCTGCTGTTCCTCTTCAATCTGCTTTTCGTGGTGGCGGCGGTCGCTTTGATAGCGATCGGTGTCCTCGTCCACACCGCGTTCAGCTCCTACCTGGACTTCTTCATTCAGCGACCTGGAGGCCTCGGCCAGCGCGTTCATCGTGGCGGTCGGTGCCTTCATCCTCATCGTGGCCTCGCTGGGCTGCTGCGGGGCGGCCAAGGAGAACCGGCTGTGCGTGGGGGCCTTCGGGGCCCTGCTCGTGCTGGTCTTCGTGCTCGAGCTGTCGGCGGGCGTGGCGGCGTTCGTGCTGAGGGCGCGGATCGGGGACGAGATGGCGACGCGCATGAGGGACTCGGAGAGCTTCTTCAACAAGAGCGAGGGGGCGACGGCGACGTGGGACGAGCTGCAGCTGCAGTTCGACTGCTGCGGGGCCGAGAACTACACGGAGTGGTTCGGTCGGCTGGGCGACCGGGCCGTGCCGGACTCGTGCTGCAGGAACTTCTCCCGGGGCTGCGGCCGCTCGGCCGTGTCGGAAAACAACGTGCACACGCTCGACTGCCTCACGGGGTTCACCGAGTGGGTCGCCGACCACGTGCTGGTCCTCGGCGCGGCCGGGCTGGGCCTGGCCCTGACGCAGACCGTGGGCGTGGTGTTCGCCTGCCACCTGGTGAGGGCCCTGGGCGGACGCCACATTCCGCTGGAAGACAGGCTGTGAAGGAAGCGTGGATCCCCGATCGGATTAAACCGGTTGTCGAGTCCAATGTAACCCTAACCCCGCTCTCGTTGACTTTAATCCCAGCCCGAGCTAGTTAACCCTGTACCTTTCCTTCGGGTGGTGAACCGTCTCTGTCTTCCAATAACCGTTCATAGGAATTAAACTGTTCGTGAAGGGGGAGATAACTCGCATTCTGTTAGAAAAATAAGTAGCACTAATCTGATGTATACTTTAAATATTGCATCTGCCAAGAGTAATGAAGTGGGCGATCTCTCTCGCACAGCGGTGTTAACTATTTTTGTATGTACATTGTATTTTTAACTCCCGTTTATTACGTCAATTGTTACCCCTACTTTAACCACAGAATTTAATCTAAAAGCCCTATTTAGTCCGAGCTGACAGTATGTTTGATTTGTTGTTTTTTTTTTAAAAAAAAGTGAAATTACAGAAGGTTAAATAGGCAGGTACTGCGTGCGTCACAGCCCCTATCACTCAACTCGTGATAGCTGATACGGACTTCAAAGGTAATCAGTGCCCAGTTAGTATACGGGAGGTTAAGAATATTAGTTCTAGGTGCCTCTCTCTTGGCGCCCGAGGAATGGTCTTCGAAAGTTCGGACTTTAGTCATCGATTGTTAACTGCTCTGGCAAAGGGAGATAAGTGCAGTTAGTAATTTTGTTGTGGTAGGGATGTATGGGTATAAACTGTCCTGAATACTACGAATCTCTGGGCTCTGACCGTCACAAAACATTTCATTTTCTTGAATGCTACACACACAAAAAAGAGGCAAAATGAATCAGGAATAACAAATTGATGTAATAAGAAATCATCGAAGGGAGATAACTGGTCCTTTCTAACATTCCTCATCAATGCCGACTACAAGTGCTCCAGGATGTGGTTATATTAGTGTCACGAGGCCAAACTTAAAGTAATATTGCTCTGTATTTTTTTCTTAAAAGCAGAGTCTACCGGAGTGATTACATCCATTAAAAGATGTCATTGTTGCCGGATTAAGCTTAAAGGAATCTTCTTAAATCGAAGCATGGGCGCTCTATGGACAGATCTCAGTGTATGTCATTAGAGAGAGATATGAGAGTTACCACATTGCAGTTTTCTTAAATAAGTTTATCCAGGTATTAAACACTAAGCTTTGTTTTGTACAGATTTTTCAGAAATTAATAGGTGTTTAAAATTTTTAATTTCGTTTTAATTTTCTTCCTCTCGGGGACATTTATTTCCCTTGTTCTGTTGCGTGGAGTTAATACCGGCTTCTTTGTATTGTCATTTCAAGCACTCGCGGCGGACAGGTAACCGATGGATGTGTAGTTATAAGAACGACGACTGACCGTAGCCGATATAATACCCATTGTTCGGTTGGCAGTTCCAGATGTTGATAGGGTGACACGATTCGTCATATGTAGGTCAGCAATCACCCATCCCTCCTTCCGGGGACAGGTAACGCATTAATTAGGTCAAACCGTTCACCACCATTGTCATTAAGTCCTGTATATACAAATATCTCGCATGCAGCTAAATTACATCTTATTCTCACCTGCCTATCTGGTTCACCTTTAATACGGTGACCGTTAAGTAGGCTATGCGCGTTTTTACCTGTCAGGTATTCTAGTTATTCCTGACGCATGCGCAGCCATATCCAGGTGTGTGACAAGAGGAAAAGAAATGGCGCTTGTTTGAAGTGGGCCCCCATCTGTCTGAGAGTCGACGAGCGAGTGGTTATTTCGGGTACGAGCCTTCACGATGGCGAAGCCGACGGACAAAGACACCGTGGTGGCCTACCACGAGTTCCTGCAGGGCCAGATCAAATCCAACCTGAGCTCGCTCAGTCTGGGCCCGGCCAGGCTACCGTTTCTAGCCGCCATGGGGTTCATAGGGTTCGGCCTGGTCAGCATGGTCGTGGGCATTCTGGTCATCACGATCCGGCACCGGCACGTCTACCTGGTGGACTTCAACTATAAATTCATCGGCCCTTTCTTCATCCTCCTCTTCCTCCTCTGCCTTGGAATCGCGACGTTTTTAATCCTTATCGCCAAGAGGAAGTCCAACAAGTACAGGCGAGAACTGACGGTACGGTTAGTTCTGTTCTCTCTTTAAATCGGGGCGCTATGCTGTCCCCTCCCCTTAACCGTCGAATCTATGTCCGGTTCGATTAACTGCTGGCTTCCCCGAATACCGCCTCGGATTTCGTGATGGTGTTGGTAGCATTAATATCAATTAGCTTTAATATTTCAAAAACTGGTTAGTGTGCCAAACTTGTTTGATGATGGGGAGTTTGTACCTTTTTTCTAACTATTTCCCCAGCCCTTGGGTTTTTCCTCAGACCTATTCTAGAAGTTTACGCCACCAGCCTGAATAAATATAGATTTAGAATCTATCCGCTGTATAATCTTTTCCATTTTTTTTATTAATGCCAGTTTCTGGATTGATGCTGATACGGCTGACTCGCCTTTGCGATAGAATGCAGTAAATCTATATCTCACCTTTATTGTTTTTTTTTAAAGGTTTTTCTGGAGTAATGGGATCTTAGAACCGTTTCCCTACCGCTTCTGCTTCGAAATATGTTAACGAGTGTGAAAATAAATGAAAAAGTGTGATGCTATAGGCAAGATTCCCTGCTGGAAAACAAGGGGGCCAGTCTTGCCATCCAAGCTAATCTCTTCCCACCCTATCAATGACCCACTTCTGTGGCAGTCCTGTTCACTAATGCTGGCACCTCGAAACCTTTCTTTTCCCTGGCCTTCTCCAATCTTGCATGCTGATCTGTAGAGTCCAGACACAAAATAAAGGTGGGGGAGCCATTCATGAAAAGTAGTATTGGGGTCCGGTCTCTCACAGTCCACCCTACGTGGCCTTCAGCCCAGTTTCATCACTCCCTGCGGCGGCTCATGGTTAGTGGTGTGCAGATACAGGATTTTCTTGGTTGCATACCATTAGTTTTATGTGAGACATTGATATGCTACATTTTGATGGCCAGATCCCAACTGACTTGTTGTCTAGACAGTTTCTTATTGCTTGCAAGAACATGTGACCTTGGTGAAGTGTGGTTGACTTGGATTGTCCTCTGTTGTGTCATCTGCTGCCTCTGGCGACATTCTGTGGCTGTGGCATCCTGTATAAGCCAAGATTAAAAATAAAACCAGTTTTTGGCAATGAAGCTCTTAAATGCCAAAACAGCAGCATGCATCGTGCCAACACTGTAAAGTTAGGGGGGGGTTGTATATTAGTGTGCATTCAAATTATGATACACTGGAGGAAGTTGAGTCACTAGGTGAAAGTTAAAAATGTTGAGGACTGAAAGTAAATTGTACTAGTATTACGCACTATTCATTGAGAATCGTTTTATCTTTAGCAAATTGAGCAGTTACTTTTCAGTGTTTTTAAATACATTTGTATTTTTCCAAAAGCTGTGTGCATGTTGAGAAGGAGAGGAAACTTTGCTTCCAAAAAAATTGCTGGTGTTTCAAATCAAACCAAACAAATTCCTGAAATGTTTTAGCATTTAATTATTTATACTACAATTACTGCTGGAAGCACCATGCCATCAGTACCATACCACAGTGCACTGGTTTTCACAAATTATTATATCCAGCAATACATATTTTCAGTGTCTCAGTAAAAAATGGGGTCAGGGATGTAGGCACTAGAGAAAGGGTTACTTTACGTGGAAGAGATTTGTATCAGGACTATATTTGGTAAATAGTATACTGTGTACAAAATGACATTTCTAGGCATTATTTACAATTGTTGTCTTGTAACAGCTGTCTTCTCAGTCTCTTCCTGGAACTTTAAGCTGTTCGTTCTTTGGCTGCAACAACTGGCTGGGCATGGTGGGGAGAGAGAGTGGGGGGAGGTGTCTTGACCTTAGCTGCCTTATTCTATGTATTTTTATCACCAAGTGTGAATACAGAATTCTATATCTATTAATATTCAATCTTATCAAACATTATAGGGAAAAATGGTACATTCATTTCAAGAAGTGGGATTCTGGGAGCTAAAGTAGTGCCTATTGCTGGATTTGTTTTGTTGTTGTTTATATATGCAGATGTTTGTCTTTAGGGTATCTCGTTATATGGCATTTAGGAATGCAGAAATACTTCTGGATATCAGGAGTCCCTGATTTCTGTGCCATATTTAGTAAGCAATTTTTTTTAAGGAAAAACATTTTGTAAAAATTGTATTTATGTGATTTAAAAAAAACACTTATTCTGTCAGGTAAAAATTAAAATGTGACTTTTACCTAAAAAGACTAGAATTAACAATAGTATTATTGTTATTATTTCAATACTTTTTTGTTTTAATTTTAAAACAAGGGAACTCTACTCTAAATAAAATTGAGATCTTTAAAGTTTATGTTTAAATTTTTATTATACATTTAAATGTTTTCTCGCCTTGGTTTTGCCATCGCTGAAGCTCGCTAGCCATTGTGGCAGCTGAAGGCCTCCAGAGTTGCCTTTTCATATTAACGACAAAAAGTGAAAGTAAAAATTGTTTGTGGAAGTTAGTTAAAATTAATCAAAACAAAATTGTCTAGTACTATATTTGTTCTACTAGAAATACCTCTGTTTGCAATGAATGTATAGTAACAAAACAGCTGGGGGAGTGAAATAGAAGTAAAATTCTAATTTGTTGTAAATTAGATTCTGTCAGCTTGTTGCATGATCTTCTGTATTTCGATCAAATGAAAGGGAGATAATTCTATTTTCTTTTAATGCATAGATTTTCTTTTTGTACAGATGGAATAAAGAATCCTTTTGTTCATTTATCTAGAAAAAAAATTACACTAAATCTTAAAGGCTGATACTGGTCCACTAAATTTGCTTTTCAAGAGAGGAAATAATTATTAACTGTAGGTGAGTTAATACCTTTGGTGGTTAAGATAAATGCAGTATTGAAGTTGGCATCCTCCATGGCTCAGCAGTTAGTTGTATTTTTCTGCCAGCAAGAAAAATTCTTTAAAATTTTTGAGTGAGATTGGTTTTTATCGCCATTGATCTGATTGACTGGGAAAAAATCTGCATCAAAGATGACAGTACTGATTGACTGACTCTGTAGCTAGTTTTCACAGGTGTACAAGGGAGACCACAAGGGCTAGTTGTTGCTACGGCTCTGGTAATTCCTAATTAAGTGAACTGTGATTGACGACGTGTTCTGGACCCGATCACAACTCATCCATGTTTAATTAGGAAAGACTGGTGCCGTAAAAATGTAGGCTACCGCTTTGTAGTTGAGAAAAGAGTCTAGTGCCTGTAATTAGTTTTTTTTTTTTCGGCTAACGTTCTCATCCAGCAAGGTAATAACTAACGATTGTCCATCAGGGAACGTGATGGACTGGTCTCCACATCTGAGGTTGATGCTGCTGAGCAGATGTGGCAGCAAGTAAATCATCAAAAGGTACCAGCAGTATCAGCAGACCAGGAAAAAATGGCCCAAAATATTGAAGAATGTGACATTAAATTACATTTGAGAATTTTATCAGAATATGGGGAAAAGTTCTGAAATATTGTACCATTACGGTTTAACACTCATTACACTGGAACAAAACTTGCCGTCTGGCTGAGCTTCATTTGAATGCCCCTTTGCCTATTAGAAACCTTTGTGTGCGTCATTTCACGTTAACACATTATTGCTGCTGCTGCCAGATACCACATCAGTTTCTGACCTCCCTTATACCACAGGGCTAGAAGCACTAATGTTTGTTGAACTGGCTGTATATTTAGTCACCGTGCTTGTTAAAAAATCTCTCAAGGATTTATTGTTACAAAGAGTTATATTACCAAGGAAGATGCTGAGTGTCAGCCCGTATGGTTTAAACCTGTGCTCAGTAATGCAGATCTGAAGGGTTAGTGGGAATGCGTATGCATTCCATGTGGTATACAGAGGGTTAATCAATAACTTTAGTTTGCGAAAATCATCTGATCCATTTTAATATTAATGGATATTTTTGTAAGTGTAATCATTTATTTACTCATCTTTCTGTTGGAGTATATCAGGTGGGGAATAAGATGGGTTAATACAAATGGTTTTTTTTTTAATTGCCAGTACACATCTGTTATACGAATGGAACATATTTGAAAGAAAGTAGCACCATTATTTTGAGACTTTTATTGATGACTGTTTAGATTACAATGTATTTAATTTTTTTACCAAAGTAACGGTGATATATCTCCCAGCATGTTCCATTTTAAGCTCTGTTGTTTACTCTTAATGATTTTGAGAGATTTTAAATCCGCAGACAAGGAGATCAGATAAATGATGATAATTACATAAAAGGCCAAATCAGATACACCTGACAAGTCTGATTGTTTTTTTTTCCACAGGTTAATTACAAAGGTGTTTTAGTATTCTCACTGCCTCTGGTTAATTTCCATGTTTTAGGTGAAAATTATCAGACTACTTTTTTTAAAAAATAATTTCTATTAATTTCTTAACATTATTTCTAGATCCTTTTTAATTTCTCTCTGTTTTACCACACACTTTTTACTCTGTATGTAAGCATCATGTTTTTTTGATACAACCTGGAAATACCTTAACTTTTTCGGCTTATGTCTTATTTAGAATAAACAGTTGTATTCCAAATGTTAATTAATGGTGCTGTAAAATATAAATACCTTTTTATGTTGTACTTGTGGATGTATTCTGTGCAAAATTTCATTTTCACCTGCTAAAACTAAATACCACCATCTGGATAAATCTTTTTCAACGGACGGGCAGAGAGACAGCGTAGGTGTTTTAGGCCAGCTCAGAATTCTTTAAAACTCGTGCTAAATGATTGTAAATAATGATAAATGATTAATTAAGGAATACAATTACAGACAGACGTATTTTTAAAAGATGAATTAGAGATATCAGTATTTGGTGTGACTTTCAATGTCTAACATTTGAAAATTTTCAGATGGCTTTAAGACTTTTGCACAGGAGATTGGAGAGAGAGTGAGTCTCTCTCTCTCACTCACACTCACACCCAGAAACAGAGAGAGAGAGAGAGACAACTTGTTTATTTAAATGAAAAGAAAATTTTTTTCCTTATTTGTTTTCTCAATGACAATACCAGATTTTTTTCCCACTCTAGTTCCGTCCACTTGGAGATTATGGGGTGGCTGTTGTTCATAAAAGTCAGCTGCCACATGAACAACAGATGCGGTAAGTCAGCAAGATGATGAGTTTTTCTTTCTCCTTGATTGACTGAAACTTAACTTTTTTTTTTTTTTAAATTTCTTTTCCTTTGTTATTTTACTGACTTATTCATTGTTAAGTAATTACATTCTGGGGAGTTAGTTAAGACATTTTTCCTCCCACATCCAAATATGATGGAATGTTCTATAATGAAGTACTTCATGACATTGAAACTTCCTGCTTGGGGGTCTTTCCGGAGGAGCTGGACCCAAGAGGTCCCATCTATATAGATCTCTCGTGTAGGAAGGCTCAGGTAGTTGTATGATCTAAGCCAGCTGTGTTCACCTGTTCTGTGAATCCTGGAGCTCTCAGTGTCTGTGTAATATAAGTATTGTACATTCACAAATAACTGGTGGATTGACCTGCTTCAGATTTCCCTTTCTAAATTTAAAAACTGCTAATAATTTATGCTAATTTTATTTTGTTTTAACACAGTGAGGAACTTAAATCCGGAACAGTACAACACCCTCGGCACCATGTTCCCAGATCTTACGTAAGTTCTTTCAGCAACTTATTATTTTAAATTTTTTTTTTTTTTAAATTTTCTAATCTCAATTCAAACCTTTTGCTGGTAGCAGATGTGACTCTGGCTAAGATGCCGTCACTTCACTATGGTTGGTAGCCTGCTACACTGCTCATAATTTATAAAACAACAACAACAAAACATCACATCAGGGCCACGGCTGCCATCTTTAAGAGATCTAATAAGGATATAAGTAGAGACTGACAAGAATCAAGCAGAAATTACTCAAAGGCCATATGATTCGATTGATAGCCTGTGAAATCAAAATTAAGTGTCCAATATTTTTTTTTGCTTCAAATGTTTTGCTACCATGAGCGGATGAAAGAGAAGCAGGAATTGGTAAATCTTCGTTGTGTCAGAGGAATAGCAATCTGTCATGTCCACTCTCTTTTGTATTATGGTAAAGTGAGCAGAGCTTTTCAGGAATCCACTCTGCTCCAACTTAACCCGATGAAATATCATCATTCATAAGTTGTATCACTCTGCGCAACGCATTGTTTATTAAGTTGGCTGAAATACAATAAAGAATAAATCAGCCAAAACAGTCTCCAGTCAGTGTTTCTCACCTTCTGGTGGGTGCCACAGCCATCGGTGATTTGCAAAATGTGAATATAGCCATGTAAATTTGTTTGTTTTTTCTTCCTTCTCTTTCATTTGCTTGGCAGTTTGATGGCGCTGATAGAATCCTGCCAAGCAGAGAGGTTAGGGTTTTCATTCTTTTCTTGTCTATGTATGACATAAAACTAGAGCATTGCAGCTTAAAAATTCTCTCTTAATTTCTCTCTCTCTAGCAACCCCGTGGTTACTCTTCCCATCCCCAGGGACACCCCAACAACCACCCAAGAGGTCCCCCTGATCCAAGGCGAAATGGTCACCACCGGGGCCAAGATCCCAGGCGCAGTGGTCCTGATCATAGAAGACATGGTGGTGACCCACGAAGTAGCCCACGTCACAGAACCGAAGCTGGTCATGACCCTCGACCCAACCGTCAGCAAGGCAGACGACCTCCAAGGGGTTCGAGTCCGGGTCCACGACCCTTGGAGAATAGGGGAAATGATGATGAAACTAGAGTATTGCACGTACCACGACGGGTCACTGAATTGCAAAATGAGCCAAAATGAGGTACGAACCACGTCACGAGATGTCACATGAACCAAAAACTAGGTACGAACATGAAGTGTTACGTGAGCCAAGGACGCAGGAGCCAAAAGGATATTACGGGTAAGATCTTACTTTTTCATATTACCCCCAAAAATAGAAATAATAATATTCACTCATGAATGTTAATTTATTGGCTCGTAATAGTTTTTTTTTTATTTTTTTTAGTATAATAACCCTTGGATAAGCTCAAAACAAAGCAGCGCAGGACAATTTAGCAAATCAAAAATGGCTTTTTATCACCAAGAGGTTTGACAAAGTTCCCTCCCCTGCACACTAGAAAATGACATAGCCAGAAAGCCTTGTGCAGGCCTTCAAGGGCTCATCCCTGAGTAATTTGTGTTTGCCTCTAATATCTATTATTTTTAACATAAGCAATCCCCTCTGTATTTTTTTTTCTCTACATCTTCCCCTTCTTGTTAAAGACTCTTGGAATGTTCCTCTCTTTTAATGTATCCATATTTATTTACTTCTCCACCAGTTCTATATCATTAACTGCAGAGAGATCTTCAAACAAATTAATAAAAACAAAAAAATACTAAACTTTCAGGGAAACAAGGGCCATGTTCACCCAAACATTATGAAGTTAATCTACATTGCCCTGCCATAATAATTCGGCTGCCCTACTGTTATTACAATTTAGTTTGCTGTGGAAAACAAAGCTCCCTATGTTAGTACTTGGTCCAGCCACCATCTGAAGAATACAGGCAGCAAATCTCAGTGCTGCTCTGTCGGTACGTTGCTAGATATCTTTAAAATGGCAATGTGCCCAGCAGCACCAATTCTTTCCACCATTCTACCAGACTGCAGTTCATACCACAAAACTCATACCTCCATACTTTGACATTAGGGTTTAATGCTTTCTCCAAACACAGGCACAACCTCCAGATGTAAATTGCTGAAGCCTGAACTCATCGGAGAAGAGGACATGCCAACCACTACCTGATGGTGTTGCAGATGTCCTCTGGCCAGATGTTTTAAAGCATTTTATTTCAAATTGACTGAAGGAATTCCATATGCATTATGCATCCTCTGTAGTCAAGTTAGTGAAGATTGGCATTAGACCATTCTTTGACTCATTTTTATCACACAAAGTCAGCATGAGAATCTTGATGGTGAGTGATGGCAAGTTCTTGTGGTGGTTTCACTATTGAAGACCCTGCAGATCACAATGCTGCAGCAGTGCCATTTGCCTCAGTAATTTTGTGATGATATTGGCCACAGATCACAAGAGATGTCATTGAGTCTGAACACATCTGAATATGACTGCGGGTAAACAGAAATATCACAAGTCTGCCTATTTTTGGCATGCTGATAGTGCAAAAAGGTTATATCTCAAACTAGGCATCCAATTCATACAGAATCACACCTGAAATATGTACATTTAGATCAGATACATAGATTTTTGGAAGTAGCCAAATTAACACGACAGGCATTATATTTTTTGGCCTGTATCTTTTTTAAAATACAAAGATACAGTCACAGAATTTGCTGTATCTATTTTATCATTTTGGAAATTGCAACAGCCCAGATAAAATAAGATGACAATGGTCTTGGCATCACAATTAGATTAAAAAAACAAGGCTTATTAGAACTAATTCAAGGTGTGCAGATCAAGAGAGAGAGTCAGTTAGGAGTTTTGTGTGAAATGAAGATCATTATACATTTTAAATTTCTGCTGTGATTAACAGCTGTCAGTTTTGATACTGATCATGGATATTTTTTTTCTGTTTTAATAGAAAATGGAATGTTTAATTTTCTTGTATACTTTGTCTCTCTACTTTTCATTATGCTACGAAAGCTTTCCCATGAAACCTGGCTATTTTAAGACTAGGCAAAATTAAAACCCCTTGTGTCAAAGGAAACTATAAAGTAATATTTCAAGAGGGAGGTACTGTCATCTTCAGCAGAAACTTGTATCTGGCCAAGGAATTACATATACGCTGTAATGTTTTTTTTTTGTATTATATATGTTATATAATACTATTTTTAATTTTCAGAGATATGAGAGCAGCACCACCAGTGAAATTGCTCACAAAATCTGAAATGAAAATGGACATGGACTCGTCCACCGAGTCTGAACTGTGATAGGAGAGACTAGTTGGTCCTGTATATAGATCCAGTACACATCTCAATCATGAACTACAGCTTCACCGTCATGTCATCCACCTCTAGCTATAGACAGCAGTCTCAGATTTTTTAAAGTTTGTTGTCCTTCCTTTTATACATTTTTCCGGGAAAAAAAATGTATTTTACAACTTCTATTATTGGAATTCATTTATATGATGTAAATATTAGATACATATAGAGCTTCTTTCCAGCATGTTACTGGAAAAGCATACGATTTTTATACATTCTATTTTGAAAAATAAAAAATGTAATCTTAACAATCCAGAAGTATATCCTATTGTTTTAGGTTTGTTCTCATGCATCTTTTGCTATTAAGTAAATGGAAGCCGGGCTCAGTCAACTGCTGTAACCACATCCAGCTGGTTTTCATTTGAACATCTCTTGTATAATGTCTTAGTTCTTTATTTCATTGAACACCATTAATTTTGGTTATACGCTGTAGGCATAAAATTATTTAGAGTGGATTATAAGTATTGGAAACGAAGCAGAATATGGATGGCAATTGATGGTAACAGATTACAAAGTACTACATTAAAGCTGATCAAACCTCCCAGACTGTAGGCTAAATAATATCTTTGATTTTGTTTTCTTTTTCTCATTTTCAGGGAAAATAAAACAAACTATAAAAAAAATTGAGATCAAAGGAGGAAAAGTGACTTTAGAATATTTAAGAAATGTATTTAGTAGTATATGAAGCCTAAAGATTTTGATGTATATGATCGTATTCTCCGCCAGCTGTAAGACGAGAAAATGTATCTGAATCATTGAACTACAGCATGAAATTGGGTGATGCTGATGTTGGATCTATTATTATGACTTTCTTTTCTTTCTGGTAGTTGGCTGACATGATGAACTTTGAACAGTTATTTTTTTTCCAAATGTCAAGCTTTAATTTTACCTAAAGAAATGTCAACTGTGTTCTTTCTCTTCCCTCTTAACTCATGGTGGCTTGCTTCTAAAAAAAAAATATTCAATGTAGATGTTCCAATAACAGACCTTGATATTCGTTCTCTCTCAGAGTATCCAGTGTTTATTCTTTACCAATAATTTTTTTAAAAAAAACAAAAAACAGAAGTGTTCAAGCTCCCATTGGTCGAATTAACAAGATGTTGCTTCCAAATTAAAAGATTTTCTTTTTAAATATGATCCCTGCCGGCTACAAATAACAAAGAGAATTTACAGAATTAAGTGAATAAGTGATGCAGTTTTCCTGGATGGAATGAATTCCATATTACTTTCACAAAAGTAATGATTGGTATTTTACTTTGTTCTATTTACTGGAGAAAGAGATGAAAGAACAAAGAAAAAAAATTCTATTTTATTTTTCTGTGGTGCTACACACCAGAAAAAACTCTGCATATTCTATGCAATGATAAAGATAAGTAAATTCCATCTTTATATTACATTTACTGATAAATTAAAGATGACTTGACTTCCCCAGCCTCTCGTCGTATGTTAGTAAAAGGTTTTATATGAA
The DNA here is from genome assembly GCA_018389105.1 of Nautilus pompilius. NCBI lineage: Eukaryota > Metazoa > Mollusca > Cephalopoda > Nautilida > Nautilidae > Nautilus > Nautilus pompilius. The sequence continues at coordinate 22,544 of JACATO010001444.1, forward strand.
TTTCAATAGAATGACAGCAGTTCTGTTACTACTAAGTTTTCTTGTAGCTCTCTTATGTTGGCAACAGGGTTATGGTTTGTTTTCAGTGCAACACAGTTCACTTAGAGTTAAATAAGCTGAATGGGCTAATTGTGTTCAACTTCCATTTGAAGCAATTTAGGTTGAACGTTTTGATGAAATATGTGCATGGTAATTGTACTGTAATTCGTCGTCTTTGTTACTAAATGTAGCAGCGGTAATGGACAAAATGGAGTTAGGAAAACATTTGAATTTGTCAAGCTTTTAATAGATGAATGAGGGCTGTTAACTTTAAGATTTTAAAGTTCCATTTAGAGCAAATTTTGATGGTGAGGGGGTTAAACAAACTGGACAGAACTTCACTGGTATCGTTAAAATAAACAACAAAAATCAACGTTTTAAAGTATTTTTCCAAATAAATCTTCCATACGCTTTTATCTAAAACTTAATATTATTAACATGAAATTCTCGCGTTATTGCACATATACAATCTTACAATTTGTCTCCCCTTTAACGAGGTTTGAAAGAAGATGTGAATAGACGATATGTCTTTCTGTCTGTTTTCCTTACCACCCTTCCATGTAGATTCTCTCTCTGCTGGAGTACAGTATTTGGAGTCTTTAAAAAGACAAAGCAAACAGTCACTTAGCGACACCACTGCCACTGACTGCCATTTTTGGGCTACTTTCTTGACGAGACTGGCGATGAAAGCCACAGGCCAGCTAAACGATGGTAATGACTTCCCCTCGTACCCGAAATGTCGTCTTTGTACTATATTTCGGTTTGTCCGCTCCCAGCCAAACGAACGTCTTCTCTCAGCATTTCCCCTTCCTACCCTACCCCATCTCATGCCTTATGGATGTCAGGGGTCCGACCTGAAAACTCCAATCACCTCAGGTAGATGATAGTACCTGCACTACCAAGAACGTTAGATGCCCTGAAGAGTTTATGCTAACAAATTAATCACCAATTCCTGTTTTGAAAAAGACATGAAGAATAATAACTCGCCCTTTAATATTTACAAATACCTGTAATTCGTGATGATACAAACAATGTTAAGGCATTAAATAAAGTGTAAATCTATCAACGCCTGGATTTTAAAAGATTACATACTAGTCTTACAAAGAATATCCACAAATTAAGGATATTTCGTTTGCATTGCATGTACTTATTGTCTTTTGCATCAGTGGTTAGTCTTTATTAAGTGTCCAACCCTTTGGAGACAGACATTTGGAAATGGTAAACAAACAACTGACTGCTACCATTGATTTACCAGGATGTTGCTTCATTGAAAGGCCATTGCTGATTGGTCAGCACTATTTATAGGGAATCATTCAGCAAGGCTCTTTTATGTCGTCTTTTTTTCTTACTAGCTTTGGATTGATGGGTGAGCCCTATCATCTCCAGAGGGTTAATTGAGTTTACCTTTTTTAAAAATATTTAGATAGAACTTGAAATTGCAACTTTATAATAATTATAAAACATGTTGACATAGTGGCTCACCAGTTGACACAATGAAGCCATTGAACAATTTGCTTATTTATATAATTTCCATTGTGTTCTTAGATGATTGTTGCTTTATAACCCCTGTATTTTTAGTTTCCATTGGTTGGCAGCAGACCAGATTTACAACCAAGAGGTTTCTGGTTCAAATTCCACAAGTGACACATTTGAATGGTGTCATCAATGGATGCTAAAAATATGCCTGGAGATGATGGCAAAAATGGTCAGTAGACATTTCTAATTTTAGTTGATAGCTGGGGTTGGTCTTTTTATAACGTGTTGGTTGCCATGTCTTTTTATGCATTTTTCAGATTGACACTTTAGCCCACTGCAGCACCAGGACTTTGCCAAACTATATCATTATATCTTGAGGATATTTAAATTTTCTGTAGAGTTAGTAAGGGCATCCAGATTATACTGCCCTCAATGCTAGGTTTGCTCAATGTATTTGGTTCCAGATCTATGTGGATTGCCTCTTTCACTTTCCTTTTATTCATAATTCTGCTGTTCATGGATCAGTGATTGTACACTCCATCCATCTGACATGATAATTGCTTAATTGCATCGCCTTTCCACTAATAGAGGTCCAAGAATCCCTTATCCAAAATCCGAAATATTTTAAGAGTGCCCACATTGGAATGTTTCAGAATATGCCTGGGTGATGTGTGGGTCCCAACACACTTGACATATGCACATTACTCACCATAATCTTTTGCTTTGTTGTTGCTGTGAATATACTTTGAAAATGTCAAAAAGGCTTGCAATTACCACTATGGTACTGACAGGCCTATTGTAGTGATAGTTTACCTTTCTGATGGTTGAATGTACATCTTTTTCTTATGGTTTCATGCACAAAATGGTTAAAAAATAGTGCATAAAACTACCTGTATCCATATGCAGTTATAATGTTGTAAATGAACTTGTGCCTAGTTCTCACTTCCCAGTGAGTTAGCTACCAAATTATGCTGGGATGTCTATATTCCAAAATCCAAAACACATTCAGCCACAAGGATTTCGGATAAGGGATTCTCAAACTGCACCAACTTCTCTAGTTGACCTTTTTTGTGTTCTTCTATTCTGGTTTGGGGTGGGCCTCTTTGCTTTGCTTTGTGTACTTCTTACCACAAACACAGACAATGGAATAAACTGTACCAATGGCAGACATGGATCTTATATTCACAAAAGTAGTGATGCTGAGAAATCAGCACACCTGGCCCAAAAGTAAAACCTATTATCTACCAAAGTTACAATTTACTCCATTTGCCTTTGGTTGTGATTTTTTTTAAAAAAAATATTATTTTTAGTTCAGATTCAAATGACAAAATTTTCAAAGACCTTAGATGATGAATCTTTGAATAAAAATGAGAGTATTTCAGCTTGGGTTAAATAGCATGCCATCATACTCACAAATGAAGCCAAGAATTAGAGAACTCACACCTCAAATTTCTGATAAGTATAAAGATGGTAGAAATAAATAAATAGGGAAGCCTATTATAACCCATGAAGGGTTTTGTTTTGACTTTCCCCCTCTTAGAGCATTTCTAAGCAGAATCTTAAAATCTAACAAACTCAAAAGGAGACGAGACAATTGCAAGAAAGTCTAAAGCATGTCAGATTCTGAGAGCGATGCATCTGATGTTTTGACAAATTGTAGAGGGCTTGTTGCTGAAGCACATGAGGAATCAGTTATTTTTCGAAAAGAATAATTCACTGCTTTAGATAAACATAATTTGCTAAGCTTGGTCAACATTAAAAAATAAAAACCTGAAAGAAAGCATTGATGAACTTGAAAAGACTGCAGAATATTGAGAGTTGTAATGGTGACGTGGATTTGGGACAGGAAATCTGTCTTGTTTTAAGGTAATGGATTTAGCATCAAAGTTTGATGAAGATTATGAAAGAGGTGAAATGCAACTGAAGCTGCTGGAGCAGAAAAAAGCTGTTAAACATTTAGATGATGCCAATATTAAGTTTTAAAAGGATATCAAAAACTTAAAGTCACAGATCAATCTGTTGACAGTTGACATCCTTGGGAAGGAAATGCAGAGAAATCATGAGAGAGAGTTTGAGGAGGAAACTGAAAAAAGCTAGAGAGAATTATCCAGCTGCGGGGAAGAGCTAAAAATAATTTGTAAAGAAAACAAAAAACTTATGCAGAGAGAGACACTCAGAGGTTGAAATGAAAATACTGATAAAGGCTTGTGAGGAGCAGGAGAAGGATACTATTTGGATAAGTGAGGAGAAGCACAAACTCCATAAAAATCTTAAAAACATGCAGAGTTGTGCATCCATCTCAGCAGATGGTGGGCATTTTGAGAGATGCAGGACTTTTGTCTCAAAAGTCTGATTTCAGATGGTTCCAAATCTATGCGGAATTCAACAACGAGAAGCCTCCCAACTATCAATGCTGCGGATTTGTCTACTCTAACAAGACAAACACATCCAAATCAGTACAGGAAGATGAAAGATTTTTAAACAAACACCAATGTCGCATTTTATTATTCAGCTAACAATATGGCACCCAAAGCTAAAACAATATTCACATGCATGTCCATTAAAAAAACAAGAAATAAGAAATGTGGCATGATTAGTATCTGATGTGCTGCAAATTTTATATCTCTTCACCAATGTATAGTATACAGTGGTGCAGCAGAATATAATGCACAAACATCTTTTCAGACTATTGATGCAAAAGGAAAACCATTGTAAAACAAACAAGAGAGAGCGAATTGCAAAGTGAAATAATATCACCACTGAGTCAACAAGACTTTTCTCTAGAGTACAATTACTTCCTTACTTAAAGAATATGGGGAACACTAAGTCACATGCATTTCCATTTAGAGAGAAAAATCTATGCAAATTAACCATGTATCTAAGGTTGCCCTAGTATATAAGAAAATTTTAAAATGTGTAAAACATTTCCTGCTCTGCTTATGAAAGTAATGGTGTGCAAGTCTAATCCTTTTGATAACTGAAGGTTTGATATCTAAACTGGTATTTCAAGTCCATCATACTAAAGCACTATTTTCTGCTGTATCAATACTTTGTTACTGAAAATGAGTTATTCCAGCAAAACATGAAAACTCAGATCAACCATGTATGTATCAAAACAAATAACACATTTATTGCGATACTGTCATCAGTTGAAGCTTTTTTCATCAAAATAGCCATCTACAGCACCTATTTTGGTGGCTTGCTCAGTAACTTTTTTGAAACACTGGCAGGCAAATAACTCCCATTCTTGCTAGTAGTTCCATGGTTGATTGACATTGGTTGGACATTTTTCCTTGACTCTTTGATATACTTCACCCTACACCAAGTTCAATAGGGTCCAGATCCAAAAACTAGGGGGGGGGGCTCAAATGATGAGTTTAAGAGATCTTTTACCAAGTTAATGTAACTGTCAACGTGATGGAATTGCATGACATCGCATATATATATGTATGTATACTGCTGTGCCAATCTCTCAAACAGAACTTGTGCACCCCCTTATGCTCAAACATTGTGATAAGATTACTGAGTCATCTCTTCACCACTGAATCAAGTTATACACCACGCTTTACCTTTGTGAAATTAAAATTACTTTCTCTAGTTTATAATTTCCTCTTGAAACTATACCAAAATTGTTTGTATATTCTGGAGAATAAACTAAAGCACTAACAGTTACTATAAGTTATCATTGTAAAATAAGGGTGTTCAAAACACATTATATGCCACTTATTCGATCTCAGCTTCTACCTATCCAGGATGGTATAACCTACCATCACCTAATGAGCTCTCTTTAAGATATTACTATAACTGCTAATAAAACTCTAAGTGGGAATATGTTATAAATTCTATTATGCAAGCTAAGTTCAAAGAAGAATCTTTCCCTGACATAAGCTGGCATGTCCTCCAATATAACTGGAACACATGAAAAATAATTATTGCATGATTATAGACCACACACATGTGCACAATTCTATTGCATTTTTTAAAAATTGCATAATCTCCAAGCACACGACATACTAAAAATAAGTAAAACAAGACAATTTTGTTTCGTGCTTTTATTCCTTTATTTACATAAAAACGGAAAAAATTAATGGTTTTTATTTTACTTATTTATTTCACATTCCTTCAAAATTCATAAGTAGCCCATTCGTCGCTGTTGGAAAGATGTCTGTCAGCATTTACACAAGTTACTGCAACACTATCTGCCACTATGCCGGTAACAACAACAAAAATGGGATGCACTTGCTTCCTGCTCTCAGCTATCAATTGCACACACATTGATAGGAACATCTGTTGTAGCTGTAAACATTTGCTGAGATACTGAACATAGCTAATGGGTTTTTGTTGTTTTTTAAAAAAAAAAAACAATGCAGCTTTAGTTTAGCAAAAGCAAAGCAATAAAAAGATTTGGGATGCTTCAGTATAAATTCAAATACTCTATTAATGTGTTTTGTTAAAGAATACAATAATTTATGGCTGGTTAAAAAAAAATCAAATGTGTCCCTGCGTTCATAGCGCATGACATTTTCACACTCAATCTGCAAGCTTCTTTAAGGCAACCTAGCTCTTCTCATCTCTCGGCATTTGCTTATTTTATTACAGGGTAATGTATCATCACACAAGTCTCCGAGTTCTGTCTGAGATGCAACACTCATGGATACCGATTTTTGAGCAGCATGTGTTTCCTTTTAGACAGATGCAAAAGTGATTATTTCAAAATTTATCTACCCTCTTCTTCAGCAGTTAGGATGAATGTTTAGATTTTAAGCACAATGGAGTATTAGGAAATGGCATACAAAATAACCTCGATGCTATGATGGCTGATAAACCTAAGACAAGTAAGGAAAGAAAGTGGTGGTTGTTTCACTGCAACTAAAGCTGAAGTGATCAGAGATGCACTAGGGACATTTTCTGGGTGTTACTGTTTAAAAACTGGTACATTAGTCATCTAGAAGAAATCCACTGTCACGTTATGTGGATCATACATATTCCTGTTGTACACAGCTCCAGTACTCCCAATGTCTTACATCCTTTAGCAAGTTTTCTTAATAGTAAGCTGCAGAGATCAAAGATGTGGGCTGCAGTAAAAATGCTAAAGATATCATTGAGGCAGGATTTACAGATATTTTAGTCTGATATGTCTAAAAATAAAAAAATATAGTAATATTTACAGTTGCAATTTTGAAGAACTTCACAGCCAAAATTTATGTATAATAATATTCATAAAAATTTTTGATAAAATTGTAGCACTTGAAGGGACTGGCCCTTCAGAATCAGTCTGGAAGAAATAAGCTTTGCTGCTGAACTGGCAGTACACGTATGGGATTATCTGGAATCCCAGCCCTAACAATTGTTCATTGGTAAACTGTTCAGTTCCATCTTTCTTCACTGAATGTTTCTAAAGAAGTTCAACATTAAAGTCTCTCTATAAAGGAAGATTTTATTTTCTAAATACATTTTTTAAATACTTGTTGAAGAACTCCAACTGCAGTATTTAAAATTAGCTAAAGAAAGAAGAAACTTTTGCAAGTGATCTGTATGCATAAATCAGTCATCAGAGAAGAAACAAAGACTCTCAACTCCGTACCAAAGAATTCAACTAAGATGAGGGATAAACGATAATTTACACTGTTTCACTTGTAGCAGTGATGGTGACATATCATTGTGCCACACTGGCTACAGTAACATAATAAACAGTTGTTTTTTTAATGCTATACATTTGCCAACCAATTCAAAAGAGCAATTTTTAAGACACTGGTTCTTGACAGTTCTTTGTTCCAGCCATTACTGAACACAAAAGCATCAAGTGCAAAAATTTAAAAAAAATAAAATTCTCTAACTGTGAAAGGTAAAGTAGTAAATAAAGGAATAAAGTGATATCAAGAAAAGAATACCTGATGGGAGATACATGTGGCAACTTACAACTACTTCCAATAATTCTACATTATTCTTTGGTAAGTTCTTCTACTGATATGTAAATAATCAGTGGCAGCGAGCTAGGGTATGTACATGGACAATTATTATAAACTATGTATTGTTTTCAATTTAGACAGTGATACAGAAGATTTTACTACAATTGCAACTGTAGATGAACTTTTTATAACCTCTCAAAAACCTTAAAATAAAATTTACATTCTTATTTGCAAGTTTTTTCTCTCTCTCCTTCCCAATTAAATAAAACCTGCTTCAATTATCATTCTTACCATTTTTATGTTAAAATTGTATCTGCCATTCCAAATGATCAACTGACACTAGAAATAGATAGGGGGGGGCCGATCTGATAATCCTGCCAATAAAATATTGTGCAATAACAGTGAGTCAATAATTTGCTCTCATTTATTTTCCTAACATGTTCTACTTGTATTCTCTTCCAGCACTGTATCTCCAAATTGTATCCTAAAACAATGGTATAAATCTTTCCCAGTCTCCTAGGATTTTTAAAAAAAACAATATTTAGATAACATGAACACGTATCTTACTAAAAGCAGCAAATTAAGGTTGTTAGGTATCAAATGTAATCTCCGTTGGATCTTAGTCTTACGGCAGATATAAGCAGGATTAACTTGCATAAACTAAAAATGATAATAATCTAGAAATATGCAGATAGTTTGAACTACTGTACATTCACAGAATCTGAAATAATTCTAATTTTTCACCATCCATCTCAACTCTGTAGCATTAATTTATAGTTTACAAATAGGATCAGGCAATTCAGTGGCAGATTAGCTGAGCACAGATATTTCAAGACTAGCTAACATCAATTCTGTCTGTTCACAGGGTCTCTCCTGCCCTTCTAACCAGTCTGTGCAAAATCTCAAAAAAAAAACAAAAAACAAAAACACTGATAAAGGATCAGTGGCAACAGATCAGTTTTCCCATGAGATTAATTTTATCTACACATCTAAATAGATGGAAATTAATTTTTCTTATGTAGAACCTGTGTGCATTCACATGGATTCCCAGTGGAGAATCAATTTGGCACAGAGTACTCAGCCTGTCAGGGATTTTTTGAGAGCTGCTTCATTAGCTGGCTAGTTAGCAGATGTTGCATTCCAGATGACAAGGTACCCAACATGAGAGTTCTACACAAGAAAAATACATCTCTGTAGGTTTTTTTCCTGTCAGTTTCATAATTTCCACTTGCGTTAATGAGAAGAGTTTCAGGTGACAAACAATGTCTTCAATCACCTGCACCCTGTTCTTGCAGGTATGGAGAGATATCAAATTTTCCGCCAGATTCTTGAGGAGTTTTCCAAGCTAAACCAATCAATCAATGTTATTAAAGTTTATTAACACCAACATTAATTATTTATTTACTATTACTTTTTGTAATTCAAAACGCTTTAAAAAGTTAGAGCATTTTCGGGACGACAATAACAACTGAAGTGGCAAACTTTGAGATTCGTTAACCAAATGAATTGAAATTGTTTCCTTTTCTCTTTTTAGCTGACATTCAGAAAGGAATGGAAGACTCTGACTCGGCAATTAGATCCTGTAAATGATTTACCATGGTGAGCATATCAAGCCATGGTGAGCATATCAAGAGGAAACTCACCAGTGGTAGCCAATGTTTGAGAAAAGCTTAGCAGTATACTGAAAATAAAAGTCAAACAACATGCCCCAAAATATATATAAATGCACTTCACAACCTTATATCTTGATATTTGATTTTTTTAAAAATATTATTAAAATAATGTAAGGTAACAATTTTAAAAAGAGGGTCTGTGATTGGCAAAACTTTCAAAAACATTCTTTCTGACACAAATTAAAATCATGACATTTCAGAGAGAAAAGAAATAAGTGGAGAATGTAAGTTTGATTAGTGAGTGTCAGATGGGAAATTTAGATAAATGATTATCAAGACGTCAGAAAAATGCATCCTAAAAAGCAACAACAAAATGTCAAGAAGTCTATGGGCTGAAGGGTTCAAAATCAAAATCAGAGCTTTTATGATTCAACAAAAGAGCCAAATATATAATGATTGTACAAGAGAAACAGCTAAGAAAAAGGATACCAATTCCCATTATACCATTTAAATAAATACCATCAGAGACAATACAATTATAACAATCAGGACTCTGTTCAGTAATATCTTTTTGTTTGACGGAACCTCAGTATAGTTATGTTTTAAAGAAACATAATTTCATTCTGCTTTTTTTCAAACTATTCCAGTGGAGGCCATCCCATCGACTACCCAATCCCTTAGCATGGCGGGTGCCTGCAGCACGTACTGATGGCGCTGGAAGTTACGGTCACGAGGATTTGTCTGTCGTTTTGTTAAAGGGATATCACACTGAGAAAACGAGAAGACGACTGGGAACAGGCTGTACCCATCACCACTCTACAGCAATAGTGGAGCAAGTGATGACCGCTGGACATCAGGAAATGCAGTCATATTAAAAAAAAAAAGAAGCAGCAGCTTAAAACTCGTTACAGGGAGCACAAAACAGGCTTAACAGTTATTTTCTATACATGTTAATATAACATTAATTTATTAATATACCCTCTATTAACAAACACTATCATTTACTGAACATTAGCTATCAACAATTTAAAAGAAACCAGAGACAATGAGACTATAAACCTTCAAAAAACAAAAAAGGAAAGAAAGAAATTTACTTACATTTTCCATCTTGCCAAAATAGTTCAGAAGAAAAACTTTTTTTGAAATATGTACATGTGTTTACACACACACATACATATAAACAGGAAAAAATAGATATGGGGACGAACTGTTCCATTTTCAAACAATTTATATATCTAATTTATAGAAAGCACAATAATATATTTTTTGTAGAAGATTTGCTAAATAGTCAAAACTTTTTTGCAATGATAGTCATGCTGTAGAAGTTAGAATTTTCTGTTTTAAACCAACTGTAGGCAGAAACTTTATAAGCAGCTTGAAACAAGTTACCTCTACAGTTAATGAGAAAAGCGGCCTTCCGCTTTCTAACAAATATTCAAAAACGCAAAGCTGGGTTAATCTTTCTGCATAGTTAGTTTGAAACCTAGAAACATTCTAGACTCTTTCAATAATCCAATCCTTTTTTTAATTTAAATAAGAACCCAAGACCAACACAGTGTATTAGAGATTTGGACAAACCAAGAACTAACTAAAATTTCATTGGATCTACTTTTAATATTTCTGAATTGTCTCTAGCTTTCTAATAGGTTAACTAGCAGCCAAAATGCACTGGGTTTTGTATTTAAGGTTTTTATTGCTAAGAAACTGTGAATCTTTTTTTCTTCTTTGAAACTACACTTACTAAGTTAAGGTCTCCCTTATAATAATAGCTATAATTTTCCACTGTATGAAGTGTTAAGCTCCATTTGCTGCCTGACTGACCAATTTAATAAATTGTTTTGGTTAATCTGAAATTCCTCTCTATCGTCATAAAAAAGAACTGAACCCTGTGGAACAGTGAAAGGGGGAAAACAAGGGGAAGAAAATATACTTATCAACCTAAGAAATAAGGTTCTCTTTTTCCTTATTAAGAGTGGCAGGTGTCTAGTGCAAACGCCTATTGTGCACTGTCCAGGTAGAAAAAAAGTATAAAGTACAAAAGAGCATATTACTCCCAGAAGCCTGCACCAGTTACATGGACACAGCCCTGTTCTAGGTGTGTCAACTGAAACAAAGTTCACTAATAAGAATATTACTTGCATAGAACCTCAAAACAGCAGTATCAAATGTAGGTAAAGTTTCTTTCTGATTAAAACAAAATACAGACGACTAATATAACATGCACAGTTCTTATGTAATTTGGTTCGTTTTTCAACCAAAAATCCAATCCAAACCTAGAAAGCCTGTTTCTTTGTAAATCAGCAATATGATGATAACTTTGGGGGAGAGGGGGTGGTGAAGTTAGGGAGTAGATTCTATTCATCTGAGAGCTCACCTTGGGCCTTTTTTAAAAAGTAAATTAATAAATATTAAATTTGCCATGGAGTAACTTTCACCAGCTCTGGATCTGGTGTCAGTTAAAGTGCATGATGACGAAGTTAATTGTTTTTTAAAGCCACAATAAATAAAAATAGATTTTAAAAATTACTATAAACACAAGCTTCTTAAGAGTCATTTGGAGTTGCAGATTATCAGCTCCATGATAGTTGAAAATTTCATCCTTTCATTCAAATGTTTAACCAAGAAAATGGCAACACTCGGTTTTGTTTAGTGTTTAGTATAATGGGTTTATTTTTTAAAACAATTCTCTTGAAACTTCAGTCCCTTCTGCGTGAGATTTATAAATTAATAACTATTTTCAGTAAACGATAATATTCAGTTTTATAAAGCGTATAATATCAATAAACATATCTACACCACTGCAAATGACAGGTAGAGGGTTGGTGGAGGGTAACTGTATACTATTATACAGAATACAGAGTTTAAATATGGAACGGCTGAAACCAATGCTTTTCTGCTTGCTGCATTAAACCAAGGAAGAAAATTCCCAACTGAAGTCCAACAGCTCCTCTCAAATGAGCAGATCTACTGCTAACTGATGCAACAACTTTTGCGGCAGTTCATGGGTGGAGAATCCGTTGGGTTGAGATATTTGGGTTTCTTGTGTTTGTCTCTGTGGATGAAGCTGTGCATTCGTGTGCGCGTCTTATTCGTCATAGCGTATGACTTCAGATGAGACTTCAGTGAAGTTGGCAAAGGTAGATGCTCAATGCCGTAAATCGTCGTCCGAGAAACTATTGTCCGACATGCTAATTCTTGGAGACTCAAAACTAAAAACATAAAAGAAAAATTAACAGAATAACATCATCCTGCTTGAAGAAATAAAAGCTAACATGCACATCAACTAACTTTCTCATTAATAAATATTTTTCAAAAGCTATTTCAACAAATCGCTAATATTTTAATTGCAAGGAAACTCCCATCACATGTATATTCAAGTGCAGTACAGAGACCTGACATAAGTAAAGAGACAATGTTTGAGATTGAATTAGGCCATTCCCATCACATGATAAGGACAGGAACAAGCTATAAGCACAGATTCAGCCTACTGGAAGCCTCAGTCTGTAGAAAGACATGTCAAAAACAGAAGGTTCCTAAGAAAGGGCACCCATTTTCAAGCAATGAGATATTGACAGACACCAGAAGAAAATCTATAAGGCAATGTGACACTTTGCTGTTGACTGTTAACAAGGTGACTCTCAACTTCAAGAAAAACTATGAGAGTCATTAAGCCAACAGAATGGAAATTCATGCTTTGAAAAGCATGGGAATTGAACCTGACAACTGGCTTCAAATATGACAGAATATGTTTAGATTTCTGCAAGAGCCATCAGACATTAACTAAACAGTATGGAGTACAATAGAAGAGGAAGAGATGCCAACCACTCTTCATGCAAAGTCAGATGTCAACTGCAGCAAACAATAAAAACTCTGCCATATCCTGGCCAATCACTACAAATGAAACCCACTGAGCTATTCTTGGCCAATCCCTGTGAAAGTCTCCTCATCAACCCATCTTCCAGGACTTCCTAATACAGATTCTGCACCAAGAATAGGTTACAATCCTGCAGACCAGGACTGTTGGCTGGTTTTGTCCACAAAATGTCAGCACATTGCTGTCTAGTACAAGGCAAAGGGCTGTACCATAACGTCTAATGCTATGTATGGTTCTAAAGTAAACAGGTGTTCTTTCAAAGTGAGATGCCTGCTTACTTGTCTTTCAGTGTATCAAACACACACATTCCAGTTTGTTACACGGTTATTTCATAAATAAAATAATTTTTGGATTAAGTATATGGAACTGTGGTGGCAATCAAATGAATGGAAATCATGAAGAACAAGAATTTAAGTCAACTAAACTTTGGACTGTTCCAATCTCCATCAGCTGTCACATTTTCAAATATCCATTAAAATTAAAACTTGTTTATCTTTCAGGCAACCAAGCTATAACAGAATAAATAATAAAAGAATTAAAGCTGTGCATCTGACCTAGAAATGCCTATGACTTTTTTAAAATAAAGGTTTGTGATGTTGCCACCGCTTCTTACCTTTGCTTGGTCCCCATGACCGACTCATGCCATTCCGTTTCAAGGCCAATCGAGACAACTCAGCCAGCGACTCCTGCACGTTGAAGTCGCAGAGTGGACTTACTTCAAAGAAAGCCATATCGTTCTTAAGAGCATACGACTCAGCAGACATCTCACTAATCTGCCGTTTAAAGGCTAAATGTAATCGGTTTCCAACCAGGATCTTCGGAACACCAGGAGCATGCTGGAAAGATGAAAAAACAAATAAACATTTACTGAGATTACAGTAGCAACAGTAAAACATTGAAAATTTAAAAAAACAATAAAATGTTTATTTCTTCAGATCAGCTACACAGAACAGTGAAAAACTAACTTCGAATTCATTTTACAAGTTGTTAAGAACACACAAGTCATGTCAAAAGTTCATAACAGGGAAAGTATGCAGTAAAATAGTCTCATCTGACCCTTTGGCCAGTCCTCTACTTAGCTACTTATTTTTCAAAACATGGTATCTACATTTTTAAAGACCAAGAAAGATCTACATAATGCTTGCTTGGAAATACAATTTATTTAAATTAATTTATATGCTTGCAAGATCAGCCAGCACAAATACAACAACTTTAGATCGGACATTTACTTATACAAGTTTTCCCTGTTCTCTCTTCACGGATGACACTAAAGGGAGGCAGTCCATAGACCATGAGATTATTTTAGTTTGTTGCTCTCAGTTCTCAGTACTTGCTATAGAGAAATGCATACTTACTGTTATAAATGTTAACATAACTCCTACAAATAGCAACCACTTATGGTGCAAGATTTGTCTAGTTGGAGATGATGAATTCTACATGTACACTACCCCATTTAGAAGCATCTACAAGTCTTCCAAAAGAGCACATCCGGAATGAGATGTAAATTCTCATTTTTAAGGATCTCAAAACAGAGCAAAACTTTTACTAGAGGGTATTGTTTTTCTTTTTATGGTTAGTATATTTGGCTACTTACTTCATCAACTTCTCTGAGCCATCTGTCAATCCCATCAAAAGACCACCTGTTAGTAATGTCATATACCAGCAGGATACCCTGAAAATCAAAGAAAAAACATCTGCTTAATGAAAGGTGTTATTTCTACATGGTCTAGTTAATGTTATCAAACAATGAAACGAGGAGATACCAAGTTTCTTACTGGTGAGGAAACTAACAGTGGGTTTTCTTAAAAGAATTTTTGAAATCTGTCCCAGGTCCATTGTTCATATACTTCATCAACTGATCTATCAATGAACATCTTGTTTACACAATAAATCCTTGCTTAACCACTGCATTTCCCTTTCTTGTCAAAGTTTCTTCTGTCCATAACATCCACTCTCTGAAGCTATTTGCTGTAATTCAGTACATGCCTATGTAGCTTCAGGAGGTGGTGGCCTTCAATTTCTTTGTCATTTCCAATGTCTTCACTACTGAGATCTCCCAAAACAATGACACCTCTTTCAATGCACCCCCCAAAACACACACACACACACACCTGTTCCCTGGAAACAAATGAGATGCAGAACACATGCTGCAAGCATTTCTTTAGTCAAACTACTTAACATTTGGCAGAATTTATTCTCAAAAGATAATGCGTTTCTAGTTCTTTGGCCAGGCAATCTAACTGTATGTAAAAACCAAACAGAAACCTATCAAAATGTTCATTAAGAAAAATAGGAAATGTGCAGGTACAGTGATGTGTAATCTGCGTATTACCCTATAATAAATACATTTACCAATATACACATACAAGGTCTGTTAAAAAAGTATCCAACTTTATTTTTTCCTGTGGGGAGTAATGACGTTAGGGAGGCAAAAATGTGCATAGTGGAGCCGCATGCCTTCATATGCATATGTGATTTTTGGCAGCCTTGCTGGATGCATAAGTTGCTGTCAGGCAGCCAGCGTGTGAGGTGCTGTACTACTTACTCGTTGCATTTTCATTTCACCCGTGATGACGGAACGTGTGGAGCAATGATCTTGCATCAAGTTTTGCCAAAAGCTTGGAGATAATCAAGCGGAAACAATTCGCAAAATTCAACAGGCTTTTGGTGATGATGCCATGGGTGTTACCCAAATAAAAGAATGATACAACAGGTTCAAAGATGGCTGCACATCGGTGGAGAGGGACCAGTGTTCCAGGAGGCCTTCAACAAGCCGCAATGCAGTTGTTATCGAGAAAGTGCAGACCTTGATAATGGAGGATCGTTGTTTGATGGTGCGGGAAATTGGTGACAATGTTGGGATCAGTAAAGACTCTGCACATGCAATTTTAAAGGAGGATTTGGGCTTGTGTAGAGTGGCAGCGAAATTTGTTCCCAAGCTGCTTTCTCAGGAACAACAACAACTTCGTCTTGAGGTTGCGCAGGACCTGCTGGATACTGCCAACAGGGATCCTGAGTTCCAGAATACCGTGATAACTGGAGATGAGACGTGGGTGTACGGGTACGACCCAGAAATCAAAACTCAGTCATCACAGTGGAAGCACCCAATGTCGCCAAGGCCCAAAAAAGCATGTCAAGTCCGGAGTAAAATCAAGGTGATACTGACTGTTTTCTTTGACTACCGAGGCGTTGTGCATCATGAATACATACCAGAAGAACAAACAGTTACAAAGGAGTACTATCAGGAAGTCCTCCAATGTCTTCATGATGCAGTTCGGTGCAAGAGACCGGATCTGTGGGCCTCACAAAACTGGCAGCTGCATCATGACAACGCCCTGGCTCATTCGTCCCAGCTGATCCAAGGTTTCATGGCAAAGAGAGGCATTTTGCTCATTCGCCAGGCTCCCTACTCTCCAGACATGGTTCCTTCTGACTTCTGGTTGTTCCCAAAAATGAAGATGCCACTGAAAAGCTCCTGCTTTGAGAGCCAAGAGGACATCATGCGGAATGCAACGGCAGAGCTGAGAGCCATTCCGGAAGAAACATTCCAGACGTGCTTCAAACAGTGGAAGGATCGCTGGGCTAAGTGTATGGAGGCACAAGGAGCCTACTTTGAAGGGGATTAGCAATTGAATCCCAAGTATGTAATTTTTTTTCCCCAGCCTAAGGTTGGATACTTTTTCGACAGACCTCATATATATGCTTTTAAACAGTTTATAGATCTTTAAACAGTCTAACTTATATTGTTGCTACATTTTCTTTCTTTTTTCTATTTTTATCCTCATCATATTCATGTGATCTTGCCTCTGGATTCTTTTGCACTGGCTCTCTATCTAGTAATTATTCGCTAAAATATGTGAAGATCACTGCATGAAACTTTAAATATTTTCCAAAAAATTAATCTAGAATTAATTTCTGACATGTCCACCAGTCAATGAATAAGTGAAACTATTTAATAAAGGTCCCTTTACTACAAGGCACAGATTTTCAACCAGCTTGTCTATGCTCTTTGAAGTAAATCAGTGCCTATGTCTTGCATAATGTTCCATAGTGCATTGACATCTGTCAGCCTGTACACTGCCGTATTCGCTTGACACATGCTATGTCAAGACATTGTGGTGACTCTCCACCACCTTCCTCCTCTCTTTTACCTCAAGTTTTAGCTCTTAGTGTTTAATGATCTTTTTTTCCCTTTCTAGCACTACTAAGGGTGTTCAGATGAAACCTGGTTGGACAATATACCATTATGGCAGAGCTATTTGCATCCATGTTTCATTTAGACATCCCAATTACAAACGAAAAATTACCTTATCTGACTAAGAATTTAAAATTTCAAAATATTCTGTCCAACAGGACTGGAGGAGAAAGATCGCCATCAAAACAGAAACAAAAATTGCTTAATTCAATTTATTCAGAACAAGAGGTGGAATGTCTCTGTTTGCGATTATGTTGAGAACTTGGTTCTATTTATTATTTTTTTATGCTGCAATTAAAACAAACAAGCACAATTAAGATTGAGGAAGGTGTAGATGAATGAAACAAATTGCCTTCTCAGTTTTGGAGAATATGTCGCTGCGCAAGGATCACCAATGTCTGTTTCTACGTTGGAAAATGTTCAGACCAAATGGCGGCTGACTAATGCAAGTGAAATACAATGGTTATCCTTTTAAACATAGAACGTTCATTGTTTGAGTTACAGTGTAAAAAGAGCGTAGTCAGCTTTCATGGAGAGGCAACTGTGAATAAATTAAGCTGTAAACTTCAGTAAATGCACAGTTTGCAATATTGTCTTAATAAATAAACAAAGCATATGCTTAAACATTAATCATGATGTAATTACATTCAAACCAAAAAAATTATTATTTTTTTAAAATTAGTATTAGTGATGCAATAATTTTGGCATTTTTTTTTTTTTTTGCTGTCCTTCATTTGTTTCTTTCTCTCTCAAAAACCTATTTCTCACTGCCCTAAACAGCTGAATTAACACTGATTAAACCATAATTTCAGAAAGCAAGCAAAAAAAACAGAATTAAAACAATAGATAATGACAAGACTAAATATATCAAAGGAAATGTCTACTAACCTGAGCTCCACGAGAGTAAGACCTAAATATTGTACAAAACCTGCCCTGTCCTGACGTATCCCTGAAACATAAAACAAAGGGTTAAACTGAACATTCATTTTTTAAAAAAAATATTTGTTCTTTGTGTTGCTGCTGTAATAAATAGCTTTTTTTGCCAAGAATCAAAGGTGTTTGAACTAGCTATTTACTGAGGCTAAAGAAGTCACATAGGTGTTTTGCATTCACCTTATGATTAGAAGTTCTCATTTGCAGCAAACAATTCCCACATCTTAATATAGATGCTAACAGCATCAGGATCCTTAATAGATATCTGCTATGGCATAGTAATCCAATTCAGATGACCATGAGTCTTAGCAAACTACTATTTTTATGGATCTTGAAGACCCTATGCATGCAAGATGGATTGCTATGAACTTAGCTATTTCAGATGCCACCTTGTACAATTTCATCCCAGTTTTCAGTCTCTTCTTAATCAATCAAGGGATCACACACTGTTATTGACAATGAAGCAGCTGACTATCTGGAGGGCTTTGCTACCGCCATAGCTCCCTCCCCTTCAGCTGTACACCTTGCAAGCAAGATGTCAATGAGAGACTCTCAAAGCAACCCTTTGAACAAAGCTGACTGAAGGAGACAAACACTAGTATGGGGCCAGCACAATCAGACCCTCACTGGGAATCTTAGCTGCAGTACCCTTGCTCTTCTGACACAAGATCAGGCAATGAGAAGGAGCAATGCCAAATAGTACATCCTCACTCACCTCTACCCAGCATTAGACATTAAGCACAGACATTTTTTTCTGCCAGCCATCTGTACTTTCTGCTCTTGCCTTCATTAGGATGGCAAAAATCAAAAATCCTGCCTAAAGGGCCGAGACAAATTTGTCCTTTCTGAAGCTAGTAAATGCATCTTTCTCTTAATAGCAGGCAGTTTAAAGATTAAAGATAGAAATGGATAAGAAATTGATGCTCATATAAAACCCATTTCACCAAAAAGTGCATCAGTCTAAGCTAGAAAAAAATAATTTCTGTTTCTTCTAGTATAGTCTTTAAATGGGAATAAAACATCAAATATAATGGAAACAACTGAACTTTCACTAATTCTGTATTCAGCTTTGTCAAAGCAGTAAAGCACACAAAAAAAAAGGTCAGCAAAAGCTTGGTTTTTTTTTTTACATGACTCAGTGTTTTAGTCACATATTATACTAGTACTCTTCAACACAGAGTCTGAAGAACTTGCTCGTATATTTTAAAAAGTAATTCCTAATGTCTAACCATAATATCAGAGAACCTAGATTTTGTATTCCTTCTCAGAAATGGTTTTAACAGCTTCAATCATGTTACCACAAAAGCATCAATGCATCACAATACGCAACCAACAAATATTAATAATCATTGAAAGGAACTTTTAAAGGTATTTTTAATAAAAGAGAGGTTGGACTAATGATTTAGAAATTCAGAACATGATCTGCTCATATTTCAGTATTTAATAACTAAGATATAACCCTCCAGAGAGAGAGGGAGTAGGGTTGGGTGGCCGGCTCGCAGTCTCAATGGAAACGAATTTAAGCTAAAATTCTTTAAGACCATAAGTTTTGATTTTAAAAAAATTATCAATAAAAAAAAAGATATAACATTCATATTGGCTGTAAAATAGATACTCTCAAAATGCTTTGGAATTTTTAGTTGTTATTTGAGTTGGAAATATTAAAAGCATTAGCTTATTTAAGAACACACAAGATAACTTTTACAAATTAGTTTTAACTCATATATCTCACACACACACACACTCTCTCTCAAAAGTTTGGAAGCAAACAAATATGGGGACAATTCTTTAAAAAAGAATAGTATAACCAATTTATTTCTCCCCAAAACATGGTGAGATTCCTTACATGGATAAAAAAAAACAAAACATATCTAATAAACTTTGAAAAACTTTTGTTTAATCAAAATAATTCCCATTACTCCTGATAACAGCTTTGCAAATTCTGGAAAGTCAATCGAGCAACTTTGCCAAATATTCAGGTGTTTCTGAGCTCTGTGTTGTCTGGAGGTATTCCAATAACTGCCCTGTGCTATGTAACACCATTTTCCTGAAGTTTCTGTATAGTTCATTAGGTGGTAAAAAGGCTCTCCACTAAATAATCTGGAGTAGGCCTAGGGTAATTATCTTGCTGCAAAATGAACCATGCACCTGTTAGTCAAGTGCTAGAAGAAAAAAATGTCTGCAGAACATTGTGAAAAAACTCTTTTGTTAATGCTCCATTAATTGCTTAAAGACAACTAACTACATTATCACAAAATCTCCCAAACCATTATCATGTTTAACTGTAGGACCAACAGCATTCATCAACTTGTCTGCACCCAAACACCTCAAACTTTGACTACTCAATCCACAACACTATATTCCAGTCTACTTTAGTCCAATGTTCGTGTAATATCGCTCAATGCAACCTTTTTATTCGATTAGAAGGCCTAAGCAATGTTCTTTCATAGTCACACGGCCATTTAAATCATCTTTCGTACTATTGTCAAGGGAGACTGGATTTCCTTTTGTGCTGTAATATCCAGCACTGTAAGTCTTCTATTTTGCTCGGTTGGCAGCATAATATATTTGTCTTCTCCTTTACATGTTACTCTCCCCCCACCCTGTGCATTGCTCCAAGTTGTCCAGTTTGTTTTTTTTCCTGTAGTGGATAGTGAACACTTCTGCTGGAAATTCCAAGTTTCTTGGCAATCTCTTTTTCTGTCAGGTTTCCTTTCTCAAAGTACAAACAGCAGATCTAATTTCAAGATCAATGTGTTCTCCACCACCCCCCCCAATCCTGACAACAAAACATTTCATTAACCAGAGTCTTTAACAGTTGTGACCCATAACCCCCTAATGCTCTGTGACATGTGGCACCATTTTAATGGCCCCATCAGCTGAAAATGTGTCATAGATAGGAGTGTGCTCTGGAAGCCTCCAGGCTACATTAACATCTCAGTGATCTGAAGCACAAAGTGGGGCTATTTTAAGTTTATTAGATATGAGCATATCTTTGTATGCTTGTACTAAATCTTACATTCACTGTGTCATGACAAGAAATAAACTGCTTTGCAGTATCTTTACACACGTTCTGCACATTACAGGTGTGCCAAATATTACATAAATCTACACAATATATTTTATTTTGTAAAGTTTTTCCATGGTGAAGTCTCCCTGACAGAATGCAGCTTCAGTGTTCATAATATTACCACAGATGTACTTAGTTCAATGCCAAAATTATTAATCACAAATTATTAAAAATAAATGATTAGTTTCAAAGTGACTGTCATCTTCTGTATGCATATTATTTCAAAGTGGGAAAAAAAAGGTATTGACCAATGCACCAATCAGATGTCATACAGCACTATGCACTACTATGATATACACAAAGTCTTTTGTGGTATTCTTGGCAGGAGAGCTACAACATTGGATGTGCAGTCAAAAAAGTATTTAAAGTTTAAATAAATTGAAATTCTCTTGAAATTGATAAAAGCACTTTTTTGTAACAAATTAATTCTTTTCATTACAACTGTCAGTTCATTAACCAAAATCTGTCCTTTGATGTGACAGTCTAATTAATTCGATATTATATCACTTTATAAGATTTCGAGACTCAAAGTGAAGCTATTCAAGAATGGAAGCCGCTCTGGTTTTACACTTTCTAGCATTTATCATATTCATACACAAAAATGTTGGTTTTGTTTGTTTTTTTTTAATTATCTAGAACTATAATTTAAAATTTACTGGCAGCATACATAATTTTTGTTCAAAGCAATATTTACTACAGTTTTATCCATATATCTACTTAGTTACTCACTGAGACCTGGTTGAAAGATAATTAATATAGAAATGATTATGTATCAGAGAGCTGCAACATCTGGACCATGGATTTAGCCTAACCTATAAGAGAATATTATCAACTGTTGGGAGCTGGAAAATTAAATGCAGAAATAAATTTTCAAGCAGCAAGAAGTGACTGCATTCTAGCATATGTTCAATACCAGCTGCTGAACCTATGATTTTTAATTTAAGCCCAGTGTCATCAATCATCCCAATCACAAAAAGTCAGTTCTGCCACTGTCAACCTCAAACATATCCCTGTTGATTTTTCTCCTCGTTAAATCCTATAAATTTAAGAACTTCTGAGAAAAGCCAACAGCCTGGTGCTAATTTATGGACAACCTAGAAAACATGCCAATTGCCAGGTTAGTAGAAATAATCAATAATCATAAAAATTTGTGCTTTCCCCAGAATCCGGATAGAAAATAAGCAAGCCAAAATTACGCGGCGTGCGTGCACTGAGAGACCACAAATATGTGCGTGCCCATGAACGCTTTTACAATAATGATAGAAAAATAAATCTGCTACGGACTTGTTAAATATAAAATAAATTTATTCTGACCAAGTCTGATCAAGTGTCAAGCACCTCACAACACACCTGGAGACATCAAGGTGCAGAGCAGACCAACATGAAATACAAACTACAGGTAGGTAAACTGAGCTGAAGAAAACATGATTGTCTCATGTTGAAAAAAAATAAAAAGACAGATTATACTTTCTCAAAAATTACTAGATTAATTTAATTCTACAAGGTGGCAATAACTATGAAAAGATTTATATATTTTAATATACCAATAATATTAGTTTAGTTAATAAGAAAAAAAGATACAAGTATTTTGCTGCTTACCATAACTGAAGCTTCACTCTCTTACCATCTAAGAGAATAGTTGTGGTTTTGTACTGTATTCCTGGAAATATAGACAAAAGTTGAAAAAAACCAGTGAAGTCATAAGAGGAGGACAAAGCTATAAGGCTGATATTTCATAGGTAGATGACTGGCAAAGTATAAAGTAGGATTATTACCAGTCACTCTGTATAAACATCAAAATACAAAAACAGTATAAAAATCATGATTTACAGTAGATGAAAAATACTGATGCTAAGTTTCATTCCCTTACTGTAAAAATAACCACATCTAAATAGATAATTTTTGTAAATAAAACCAGTTTTTCTAACTAATAAACTATCACAAGTCAATTAATAACTTACCGTGACTTAAATGCCCATAAACAGGATTGCATGCTCTAGTAACACAAGATAGAATAGATCCCTATTCTCTCTCTTTTTCCTTGAACATCAATATATATTTATTATTTCACTACCATAATAATAATGTGTTGTTGTGTTATTTAATCATATTTAAGATGCATTGAAAATGCAGAGAGAGATGAACTTAATTAAACTTCTATAATTTAGCATCATTATATTTCTCAGCTTTTAAGTTGACAATCATGTATCATTATTAGACTGTACATTCAGTACAACCTTACCATTGCCTCCAATTATGTTCTAAACACTGAATACCATCTCAGTTGCCATTGCATCTTCAGAAAACAGTTTAAAAAATACATTTTTACTATTCAAATTTTAGCTTGCAAATAACTGTAACAGAATTACAGTTAAGGTAAAGATCCACAGCATACAGGTACATCTCAAAAAATTTGAATACCGTGGAAGAATTTAATATTTTTGTCAGTTATTTCAGAAAGTGAAAGTTGTATATATTCTAGACTCATCACATGTAAACTAAAATGTTTCCAGCATTTTTTAGCTTTAATTTTGATAATTACGGCCTACAGCTCAAAAAATAGAAAAAACGTATCTAAAATATTATAATATTCCATTTTGAGTTTAGTAAATCACTGTTTATGCAGCATAAATACCATGAATCTCTCAGTTTGGTTCAGTACACACAATCACAATCATGGGGAAGACTGCTGACTTGACAGTTGTCCAGAAGACACTCATCGACACCTCCACAGAAGGTCATTGCTGAAAGGGCTGGCTGTTCACAGAGTGCTGTATCAAAGCATATTCATGGAAAGTTGACTGGAAGGGAAAAGTGTGGTAGGAAAAGGTGCACAAGCGAGAGGGATGACCGCAGCCTTGAGAGGATTGTCAAGCAAAGCCGATTCAAGAACTTGGGGGAGCTTCACAAGGAGTGGACTAAGGCTGGAGTCAGTGCATCAAGAGCCACCATACACAGACGTGTCCAGGAAATGGGCTACAAGTGTCACATTCCTAGTGTCAAGCCACTCCTGAACCAGAGACAACGTCAGAATCGTCTTACCTAGGCTAAGGAGAAAAAGAACTGGACCGACCATTGCTCAGTGGTCCAAAGTCCTCTTTTCAGATGAAAGTAATTTGCATTTTTTTCATTTGGAAATTAAGGTCCCACAGTCTGGAGGAAGAGTGGAGAGGCACCGAATCCAAGTTGCTTGAAGTCCAGTGTGAAATTTCCAAAGTCAGTGATGATTTGGGGTGCCATGTCATCTGCTGGTGTTTGGTCCACTGCGTTTTATCAAGTCCAAAGTCAACGCAGCCGTCTACCAAGAGGTTTTAGAGCACTTCATGCTTCCGTCTGCTGACAAGCTTTATGGAGATGCTGATTTCCTTTTCCAGCAGGACTTGGCACCTGCCCACAGTGCCAAAACTACTAGTAACTGGTTTTCTGACCATGATATTACTGTGCTTGATTGGCCAGCCAACTCGCCTGACCTGAACCATATAGAGAATCTATTGGATATTGTCAAGAGGAAGATGAGAGACACCAGACCCAACAATACAGATGAGCTGAAGGCTACTATCAAAGCAACCTGGGCTTCCATAACACCTCAGCAGTGCCACAGGCTGATCGCCTCCATGACACGCAGTGATTCGTGCAAAAAGAGCCCCTACCAAGTATTGAGTTATGGTTTTCTATGTTATAAATCCTTTTTCTTTTTATTGATCTTATGAAATATTCTAATATTTTGAGATAGTGGATTTTTTATTTTCATGAGCGGTAAGCTATAATCATCAAAATTAAAACAAAAAAAGGGCTTGAAATATTTCACTTTATGTGTAATGAATCTAGAATATGTGAAAGTTTCACTGTTTGAATTAAATTACGGGAAAAAATGAACTCTTCCATGATATTCTAATTTTTTGAGATGCCCCTGTATAGTTATTAGTGTAAATACTATTCAAATATTTATATATGCACACACACCTACACATTCATATAAAGATGGTTGCTACTGATATCATCATTTGTAAGCAACCAGATTAAACTTACGGTATTTGAATAAATCAGATAGAGAAGCAGCATGCTAAGTAAGGATACACAGAAAGTCTAAAATAAACTTTGCCATTAATTCAGATGTGCACTTGTCAGATGAAAAGATTTTCCCCATGTTATTCATTAATCCAGCCTCTACTCCCAGACAAATATCTGAGAAGTAAGTAAACAAACAGAAATAATTGCTAGTTCTTTTTAATGGATCAAATATAAACAATCCTCAAAACTGACATTTCATCCCCCCACCCCAGAATAAGTGACCATTAAAGATATACACCAGAAATTCAGATTTATGTACTACATCTAGACACGGGCATATAGTTTTAAAAAATAGAATTTAATTTTCAGTTCTGTGCGTGTACACACAACAACTAGGTTCAAGCTCTCCTAGTTAAGCACACCAATTAACAATGCAGGGTTTTTTAGGAAAGTTCTAGCAAACACATGATCAGAAACCTATTTATGATGAAATCCAATACCCATTCAGTTGTTTTGAATAAAAATGTCAGTGAACGCCTGCCTCAGGGACATATGTGGCTAACATAATAATGTATTTTTCCATTTTCTCATAGACATCATTCCACCCCTCCCTCCCTCATTTTGAGAACTGATGTGTCTGTAAAACATGATATGGAACCAAGAATCTGTGCAGATCATTACAATTTGCTTTTAATAAGTCACATGCAGCTAAAAAATCAATAAACAATAAGGAATTAATTCACAGTTGTATATGTCCATAATACAGTTGCACCTTGTAATCAAAAATGGACATTCACAAACTACAGGTGGACACCTGAGTCAGAAGCTGTGGCCCACACAGCATCCACAATTGTAAGTAATGAGCAGCCCAACCTGGTATCAAGGAATATATGAGCAGACCAGACAACTTACTACGAACACTCTGCAATGTGATACATCTGTACATCACATGGAAACAATCTCCTAAGAGTAAACATCAGTGTCGGATAATTTTCCTCTAACAAAAAACAGCAGTGACATAATTTAATGGTGATACAGGATTTCCAGGAACCAACATGGCAAGACTAACAAGGTTCCAGTCTATAAAGAAAACAGTTTTTTTAAATTTTTTTCCAGCACTTGAGTTTCTAAGATACTAAAGAATTTGACCAAAAGCATCGCTGGCTGCCACCCGCTAGGTTTTATGGAAACCATTCTGATTAGCCTCTATTTGGGTTAGTGGAGAAGTCATATCAGCCAGCCGGGGATCGATTACCATCTGTATTTTAAAAATAATAGTAATAAGTTGTGTCTGAATGTTCTAAATTCTAATTGCTGACACTAATATTCTCCATCTGCTCCTGTTTTTATAGCACGTGTTTAAAGTATGCAGACAGTAGTACATTCTCTGTCTCCAAGTTGACAATCTGTCAGCTAGTCGAAGAAAAGGAAAGCAGGTTGGAATCTGAGGCCACCAACCGGTCTTCCAGACAGTCAGAAGACAGCACTTAAAAGCAAGCAATAACAACAAAAGGGCGTAGGAAATAAATATATACAATTGTCAGCCACATTTTCTTTCAAGGTTACCGTTTTTGGTGGGGTGAGGGGAAGAGGTTCAATCAGATCCTGCCAATTTCTCTCATTCATCAAGCTAGACTTTATCACTAATCAAAACTACTGTGGCCAAAGCAGAACAGAAACATCGTACATCTTAGTTCAGGTGTAGCGTCGTGTACAGAGGTTGGGTGGTGCCATGGTGATTGCATCTTGACCTAACACAGGAAAAACTGTTTTGACCATAAAGAGGACTGGTAAGGAAAATCTAATTACAGTATTAACTTCTAGAAATCCTTAAACTAGGATATTTTTTTAAGTACACCCCCTCCCCTCTCACTGGATTAGTATCAGAAGAGTAGGCAGAAACAGAACAGAGTTCTAAGTGTTTAATTTTGTTTGTTTTTACCTCTGCACAGGTGTGTTACCATTAAAACGTCGTCGCTGGGCTGTTAGTAATTTTCTAAAGATGGACGTAAAGCTTTCAATCTGAAAACACAACAACTGTTCAACAATGAAACTCCTATCCCAATTTGTCTAATTAAACATTTCTATATTTAACACCAAGAAAAGGTATTATTTGCAACAATTAAAAATTTGCATCAATCAGAATATTCCAGAATTCTCTGAATGTCAAAGAACCAAGATTACCGAAAAGATTAAGCAAATTTCCACCTGAAAGGATAAGCTCGCTCCAACCTTACAAATCACAGGTCCAAAGAAAATCAGGTGAAATATTAAAAATTGAACTGAACTTTACCAATCCAGATGGATCCATAAAGTGTTGTATCCACATTTGGGTCTGTTTCTCTGCTAATGGTAAAGGAAACTTGGTAATCCCACCAAAGGAAATATAAATCTATACAAATTGATATTTAACTCTTTCAAAAACAGATTTTGGATAATCTGCTAACAAACTGCACCTGGATGCTACCTTTTAGTGTTTACAATATAAGGCACCATGTCACAGCTAAAAAAAAGTTCTCTCTTGATTCAAAAACAATAAAATTTCTTGGTTTGAAGAATGGCCTATATCCATTAAGAACATATGAGCAGTGATGGAACGATGTATTTCGAAAAAATCATTAAGAAAGCTTTGGATATTTAATCATACAAGACATAAATAATGGTAGAATAAGAGCAGTCATTAAAAACCAAAGTTACTGGTCAATATATTAACGAAAAACAGGACTTTGTACTGGTAACTAATTTCTGTTGCTATAACTTCAGATTATCGTTTTTTTAAATGCCATGTTTATCAATAAATATTTGATTAAAGCCTAACCACTTTTACCCGGCTTTAAAACACTGAAAATTACTCAGCAGGCTAAATTCGATGGGCACAGGTGTACAGTAAACATTATCGTCATGCCGCTGTTAGTAAATAGTCTAATTTGTTCAATCTTTATGAAAAAAAACCCAAAACATTTAAGGAATGCTTGTCATCGGCAGGCTAAAACTACTTGCTTAAATGCTAAATAGGTACACTGTCACAGATACACATCTGGTTGTGAGCATGTAACATATATCTCCACCATAAAGTCTGTTGTAGTGCATATGTTAAAATATTAATAGTTTACACTAATGACTACTAAAGGAAAAGCTGAACTGTAAGAAAAACATTTTTTTTTTCTGACAGAACTGAGCATCCTGTTCATAAAAAATGTCTTACACCCAGCACAGTGATCTACAGAGGACTTTATTCAAATGGCTGTCATTCATCCTACAATGCTCTGCATAGCCATCATTAAGCAAATATTCTATGTATAGTTCCACAGCTGCTATACAATAATACATTCTGTGTTCTCTTTATAAAACAGAATCATTTCCAATATTCAATGGCTGAATATTAATATCACAGAGAATCACTTAGTGACTTTAGATGCTGCTGTGAAGAGCAAGTGTTTAGAGAATATTCCCACAATCAATTGCAACAAATTTCTATCCATGAAATACTTGGACATGATTAACTTGGTCGGCATCATAGACCCTTTTTTTTAAATACGGATAACTTCAGAAATGCTTACAAATAGTCTGTTCACCATCTACATCTGTAGCTGGACATTATAAATAACCAGGATTTGCCCCAATTTTTTATGAAGTTTTAACACAGGCATCCTCACAGTCATTCTATGTTATTCGCTTATTAATTAGAGTACTCGAGATCATCACACTCTTCATCATCCAAGATGGAGCGCACTGGAGCATCGTGGCTAATGAAAAATAATTCAGAACACCTTAAAATTTTGTTTTTGTATCAAAAAATTTCTATTAAAAAAAAGAGAGAGAGAGAGAAAGAAGAGCTGATGAGAAACTTTAACTTCTGTGGCAGGGAGGAGGCAGTTTGCACAGACCAAGTAATGTGTAGTAAATAACATTTGTCAGTGTAACTTTTGATAGTCCTGACTGGAGCCAAATAAAGCATCTGTCAGCTTTAAGAAAGCACACGGATTTCCATAAGCCATAAAAACATGATCAGCTCTTTAATGCTGTTATTTAGGACAAAACGCTTTAAGTAAATTCATTTCCTAATGGCTAATGTAACAACAACAACAACAAAAACCAAACCAAACTGGCAACACAGACTTAGAATATCAAATGCCCAAAGTAATTTCTGGGATCTTTTCCCAAGTTTGTTCAATTAACTTCAGTGTTCATCATATTAAAAGAATCCAGCATCCCTTCATGGTTCAGTTACAGTGAAATGGCAGTGGCTGTGCTGGGGCCACAATCCTGAATAATCCTTACCCATAAACCCAGTGGCCAGTTTAATAAACACATTCCAGAACCCTTTCCACTTCAATGTACATTACCCTCCCAGACAGCTGACAAATGGCTAGGTGGGCTGAGGCTTAGGCAGCATTGTTTCTACAGCAGTGCTGAAACCAGGCAAAGTTGTGGTGCCCAAAGGTTATTATTCACTCCCTGGCTAAATACATTACTGTATCAAGAATTCCTGAGAGTGAGAACGGGAGCTGTGAGGCGCAGGGGTCAAGTTATGGTTGTTGTTGGACTTCCTCAAAAAAAAAAAAAAATTTTATAAAACAATTTGAATTATTCATCTGAAAACGAAATCTTATTTCTTGGTAACCAGAAAAGTAG
Source organism: Nautilus pompilius (assembly GCA_018389105.1). Taxonomy (NCBI): domain Eukaryota; kingdom Metazoa; phylum Mollusca; class Cephalopoda; order Nautilida; family Nautilidae; genus Nautilus; species Nautilus pompilius. The sequence goes on from JACATO010001444.1 coordinate 52,299, forward strand.
CATTTTAATTAAAGGTACAATGCACGTCAAAGCAAAGCGTGCTACTATCTCGGCTGGGATGTACAAGCAGGACGAATGCTGCCGACAGCTAGCAACCTACTAGAACTTTTCTGCTCTGCTGAACAGTAGAAAGAAACCCATACACAATGGAAACAGTATAAAAGAGTGAAGGAATTCGTGCCGCTAAACACAACATAAGCCCCAGTTGGTGCCATGATAGTGAGGCTGCGGCATACTGAGCTAACCTCAAGTCCGTTAATTTATTTCTATTCCCACTTGCTATACTTTCATTTCTAAAGAATCAGCAGATGATGATCATTGGGCAAATGTTTCTCTCATGCGTCAAAATCATCTTTTGAATTACACATCTTTTACTGTTTCAAATCATCCACCACAGACTCTAACCTTGTCAAATCAAAAGCCTACTTCCTAACTGTGGAACATTGAGCTTCTTTCCCTTATTATTATTTTCATTACTTTCTGAAATAAATAACAACTACCCCTACTTGTTGGTGCTTAGCTACAAGCAAAAAGTTCTAAAACTACTGGATTCTGAAGACTGAACTCTATTTTAATACCTAAAAAAAATTTTTTTTAAATATTAAACCAATCATTTACCTAATCCTTCAAATACTAACATTTGGTCTCATCTGTTTTTTCTTATGAAGGTAGAACCCCTGATAAATATCTGCCAACACTTTTTCTAAAGTTATCACCCATGCACACAAGTTCTGAAGAGCCTAATAACAATGTTGTACTGAATACAGAGATAATCCAGTCCCCTGAGATGAGAGGAATAAATAAACTGCATACTTCTTTCATATATTGCATTATTACAAAAGTACATTTTCATCCTTTCACTATAAAGATGCAGAATTACATTTTAATAACATAATACATATAAACCACTGTGTGTATACCTAAAAACGGCGACAACATACAAGAGTCTGAGAAATAATGGAATTTAAACAAAATGTTGTGCCTATCTCTTTGTTGTTTTTACTTTACATTCAAGTTCAATTCTCAAAAGATTTGATGTATTTTCTTCCCCTTTGTAATTTCTTGAGTGCAGAGTTCTCCTCCAACCCCCAACCATTGGAATCAAATGTCAAGTCTGCCAGCTCTCTCAGATGTCTGAGAAGGGAGCCTTTGTGTCCTCAACTTGAACATCATACTTTCATGCATGGATGCAGATCAGTATCCTGGGAAGCTTTCCATATAAATACACAAGGCGACCAATAAAACATGTTTAAATCTGATTACAAAACATTTAAGGTTCTGACTGAAAAGGGTGGGTGGGTTAAAAACTCCCACCAGACTAGTTAACACCCTAATAATGACTCATGAATCTGATAACCAGAAATAACAGATGACATAATTACAATTTTTAATTAATATATGGTGTATTCTGCAAATGATATGTGAATATCACCAACATTTAGATAAAATTGAAAGCAGGTACGGAGGTAGGGAAAGATCCGGGGACAAGTTACATTGAATTTGAAATAGTAGTGAGAGTGCTAGCCTCACACTGTTAAGAAAACATACCAAAAATTCTTGACTAAGTAGGAATATCAAGTATACAAGCAAAAAGCAACAAGAAGTTATGGTCCCATTGTGTAAGAATACTAGTTAAGCCTCATCTAGAAAATGCAGTACAGGCATGGTGTTCTGACATGAGAAGCTTTTGATATCTTAGAACAAATTAAAAGCTTCACTTATTTAGTGAGAGGCAGGGGAATTTTGATAGTTTTAACAGAGTACAGCCAGCACACTACACTATTTTGAAAGCCCATCAAAGTTTATTCAAATAAGGCTGGGCAATTTGTTATTATAGTGATTATGACTGTTGTTTTGCCCTGGAGCTTAGTTTAATAGCTAATAAACATACACATTATAAAGTGCTACTGGAGATGCTTCTTATTCCAGCCTTCTTCGCTATGCGCAGAGCCCCGTTTTCATTGCAACATACTGCCCCCTCTAGAAGAATGACATAACTTTCTTGAGTTATGTTATTTCTCCATGAACAAAGTAGTAGCAAATAAAATGTTCTAGGATCAGGACATGGTGTTTCTGAAAGCATAAGGCGTTTGGTTTGTTAAAACTACTGATAATTTTTGACAATAGAATGCACACCCTCCTCAAAACAATGGTAAGTCTTATTATATAAAGAGTGGGCTTAACACCAGATTCCTTCTACATAACACAAAGCTATCAAAAATAAAGTTAATTCTAAAATTTCTTAGTGGTGTTATCAGTAAACCAAGCTAAAGATTTAATACATTTTAAAATTTTTTAAAACCAAACTCATTAATTGTAAGCAGTACTGGTCTAGAAAAAAAAAAAAAACTAGATGGAAGGATGGACTATAAGCTGACACTTCTGCTAACATTAAATAAAAGACAAGTTTTAACAAAATTTTATTCTGTAAAATAATTATTAGTTGTGTCCCAACCATTGTTGAATAAAAGAAAACTATTGTGAGGAGTCTTTATCTGATCATATAGTAATTGAAGGACTTTCAACAATAGGATAAATCATGGATGGCCTGCTTCATCCTACTACATACATGACCCTTAGTGCTTTAGGTATAGTTACCAATAAGCCCCTTATCACCTACTTGGATTGTAGAGCTACAAGTATAGATTGATGATGGATCTCCTAAGGCAAAGACTAACCTCGTGTTTTCCACAAATACGAAAGAGAAGCATAATAATTAGTCTTACAAAATATAGGCAAGATACTACTGAACTATATACCTCTTAATTAACATACACATGTTCCTGGATTTAAATTCCCAGTCTGTAGACATACATTCTAAATGAAAACTGCATGTGTCAGTAGCACCTGCAGAAATGCAAGATACTTTGTCATCATCAACAATACCAACAAACATCCACTTTTTGCCAAAAACACTTTAGCATAGTATGTCTAATTTATTATAATTAATGTCTGACTGTGGTGAAAGCTATCTTCAGCAGCAAGATTTCAGAATTGTTTGATGAGTAAGAATTTCACCCTGCTAGGGCAGCCACACCGTAGCTTGCTGCTAAGGTGATATAGTCATGCGGTCATCATCACCACCACTATGGAAGATGAAGCAGGCTGGCCTATAGCACAACAGTAAGATTACCAGTATCATGCCAAAATGTGAACTCTTGGGCATCGAGTAACAGTGTCATCGTTATATATATATATATACCACTTATGGAATAAAAGACGACTGGTACCTCGCAGATAAATAACGAACGACTCTGAAGACCACACACACACACACAGCTCAACAACAAGCGGCTAATCACACTACCTACTTACTGACAGCATTACCTTAATTACAGGCCAGACAAGCCTTGGAACAGGTACATGGTTTCCCCAATTGGTTAATACTGTGCTGTTTTCCTTCGCGAAGATCGCGATAATTAGTGTTAAGGGAACGTTCAGATGAAGCCCGACCACGCACTATTACGGCGATCCTATTTTCGGCCGGGTTCCATTTGAACGTCCCTATTATTATTATTATTATTATTATTATTATTATTTCTTCTTACCCTTAGGGAGTCTTAACTTCGAAAACATTACCTAGCAACATCACAAGAGAGGTGGGGAAGACATTACCGCGAATCTCCCATCTGACACGGCGCGGGGGGGGGGGCTGCCCGACAGGGGAGACAGACAGACAGAGAGAAGACCCAGACGCTTAAGATGCCCACCACTCACCGCAGCTGGAGAATCCGTAGGGCGACTCCGACGACCCGTCGTCCATGCCGCTCAGCAGTTCCTCCTTCCCGACATCGCTGTCCCCGACGAGCAGAAACTTCAGCAGGTAATCGTAAGGTTTGGCGGAGAGGCGAGGGGAGCTGGACGCGGCGCACATCGGTGGGCCTAGGTCAGTCGGCGGCGGCCATCGTCATGGAGGAGAGAGAGAGAGAGATGTGGGGGTGGGAGGAGGAGGAGGAGGAGGAGGGTGGGGGGGGTTGTTGTTGTTGTCTTCTTCTCTTACCTACTTCCGATGAGGGCGACGGACGACTGCCGCGGACTTGTTTACATGGTTCCCTGGGAGCGTCCTGCCTTCTGGGCGGCTGCTGCTGCTGCTGCTGCTTGTTGTTGTTCGACCTTCCCTCGATAAAGAGGGGAGAGGAAGAAGGCCCTCGACGGCGTCTATCGGGAGACGGGGAGAGAGAGAGAGAGAGAGAGAATAGCAGACAGACAGTCAGCGAAAGTACCAAAACACCATCATGACCGGGAGGGGGGGAGAGAGAGAGAACGTGACGCGCATGACGGAAGCGGAAGTTGCCTTGATTCGGTTCCGGTTAGGTGAGAGAGAGAGAGAGAGAGGAAGGTGGATGATGGAGGTAACCGTTCTGGTACGGTTCGCGAAGTAGATGGACGCCGCGGTCCGCCGCTCTCTGGACATGACGGACAAGGACCAGGTGAGGTGTACATGTCTTTCCCAAATGTTTTCCGATCGGGAGGCGGACCAGTTCGTCAGTCTGCAGCCTCTGCCATTTAAACTTTAAATGATGATGATGATGCTTGGACTAGGGAAACTGCTTTTCTTTACCTGTTGTATGTTTTACTGCAGCTGCTGAAGAGACTGGCTCAGATGAAGACAGAATATGCCGTGAAGCGGAGAAAATTAAAGGTAAGAAGTTGGTTTTGTGTATTATAATTCCAGTATACATTCGATCTCTCCTCTCTCCTCTCTCTCTCTGTCTCTCTCTCTCTCTGTCTCTCTCTCTGTCTCTCTCTCTCTCTCTGTCTCTCTCTCTGTCTCTCTCTCTCTTCTGTCTCTCTCTACT